>JALJEV010000580.1:0-202275 GCA_026586105.1 Hylodesmum podocarpum
ATAAACCAAATCTTATTTCATAGAGTAATAAAGTTTCTTCAACTACAATTGTAACTTTATCATAAAATAAAAGGTCTTAAACATTTAACATTCCTATAAAATAGAAATGTCTAAAAACACAAAAAGGAAAGTAATGACATCATAATGTCTTCACGAAGTCAAGTTCCCCTCTATCCTACAGCATAGTGTCTCCAAGCAACTGCTCATCTGCTCGCCTGTTCGTGGGGTCATCACAGGTGTCAACCACAGACACAACCATAGGGTTAGCTCATAATTTAATGATAATAATAAAATCGTAGGAACAATACACACAAACAACAGATATCAAGAAAACATGAAATTTCAATTAACAATTCATCACAATTAACTATGCAACCCAATATGATGCATGCCACTCACATTTCACTCTTATGCCATGTGGTACCATCAAAACCATTGAGCGATGCTAGGAGTACATGTCACCTCTGACACTCTCACTAGAAATACTAGACAGTTACAGTTAGGGCAACCAGTGTTGCAACAGGAGTCACTTCCACTCATGGTGATCGGCCATAGTGGAAGTTTTCCCCACCGCGAATACCCTCAAAGTCCTAGGCCATTACAACGACCCGTCAGGGACCAACTGTACTAGTTCCATTCATCCTCACCTTTCGAAAACATTTTCACCTCGTTTAGCATTCACGATAATCTCTCATTCTTACAACACTATGTTTCGAAAGAATATTCACCAGGGACAACCTCACTGCTCATTCTTACGGTAGGCATCCATCCCTCTCATAAAAAACATTTTTAAAACAGATTATCATGAACCTAAACTTCTCGTCAATGCAATATGACCCGCATAATTAGTCTCTTAATCCATATCAATCATTTCCCCATAACAGAATATTTTATTTAACAAAACATTAAGATCAACATACAATTAATTAAACATGAGTAACATCGTATAGCTAGAAAGACTAAGCACATATTAAATGACAATTATCGCAATCCAATTAACTTATAAACCCAAATAAATAGTCATTACAAGAGAATTACCAAACAAAAGACAAAACGATACAAGAAAGGATGTAGATATTAAGAAACTAGTAAATAGTAATTGACGAAAATAATTAAACTCCTTAAAATTTTATTGGAAAATATAATACAATAACAAAAGGAATAATTACTAATTAAATAATAATTATCACAATATAATAATGAATCATAAACCAAATAAATAACCAATTAAGATGGACAAAATACGAGAAAGATATCAATAGAGTAATAAATATTAAAATCGAACTAAGCAGCATAACCTAATAAAAAACAAAAGAACAAATTCTAAAAAAGGTAATCAACAAGGATATTCACTAATATTCTAAGACTTTCTTTTTAAATATTCACCCCTTTATTTTTCGATAATTATTCTATAAATATTTTCTAAATATGCATAAGTACTCAAAATAATTATTTAAAAATTACTTGAATCCATTCATTGTCACCGTATCTTTTAAATAATATACATATAAATAAAATATTACATTTTTAAAAACAACGTATATCCAAATATATTATTCAAGGCATAACATTAAATCAATATAAAAATAGGTTTTTGTCTCTCAATTACGTTAAAGAATAGTGATAGGATCGCAACATATATTCATTTCAATATCACAAATAAAATAGTGATAACACCTAAACAATCCCAAATAATAATAATAATTCACAAAAGTGAGAAAGGAAGAATTAACATTCAGCCAAAGGATACCTATTCAGTCCAAATAAACAAAAGCAAGGAAAAGAGAAACATCTCATCATTATCATTTAATTTAGAACTACCCTAACCTGAATTCGAGACAACTCTATGTGAAGAAAAATTGATGTTGGTAGAGTTCTAATCTCTGCCCTCTCATCAGGAACTTCAATTTCCTTTTAGGGGGAAAGACAATACTAGAGTATGAAAGAAAGAAAGGAAAGAAAGGAAGAATGAGGAAGAATGTGTGATTAGAAAGTGCAGCATACTCGCCCTTTTATAGCTGCTCAACCACCCATGGACATTTATTACTCATTAAAATTATAATGTTACACAATCAATTTTCATTAATTTGAAGATAACTATTTCCTTAATTAGTGTAGATTCTGCTTCCTAACAGATATGGTGGTGATTTAGGACAGATTTTGTGGTGATTTGATTGTATCACCTTAATTACTTATTTCCTATTTCCTTAATTAAGTTGTACCTAGTCTATAATAAATTTATATTGTATTCATTCCTTAAACAAGATACCTAAATAACATAAAATCTGTTCCTCAATATTAAATTAAGACATTATAATTTAATTATTATTATTATTATTAATAATAAAAAAATTGGGCTGTTACAAGTTGCATGAGAAAGTGAAGGCTGAACTTGAAAAGAAGAATGAGAGCTATGCTAGACAAGCTAACAAAGGAAGAAAAGAGGTGGTATTTGAACCTGGTGAATGGGTTTGGGTACACATGAGGAAGGAAAGGTTCCCAGAACAAAGAAAGTCAAAACTTCAACCGAGGGGAGATGGTCCATTCCAAGTGTTAGAGAAGATCAATGACAATGCATATATAATAGATATACCAGGTGAGTACAATATTAGTACTACTTTTAATGTATCTAACTTGTCCCCTTTCAATGCAGATGATGAAGTTCTGGATTTGAGGTCAAATCCTTCTCAAGAAGGAGGGAGTGATGAGGATATCAAGACCCAAGAGTATGAGGCCCATGATGAGAATAATCAAAATCAAGACCCAATCCATAAAATGATTGGACCCATGACTAGGAGCAGATTCAGAAAGGCCCAAGAAGCATTACAACTCAAGGTGGCCCATGTGCTTGAGACTGAATTGTTAGCAGTCCAACAAACGCGGAAGCTGATAACATGTATAGCCTACCTTGTGGACTAGGAGGCCCATTTATTTTGTAATAGACTTTAAAATAAATAATTTCGTACAAGGCCCATTTACTTATAGGCCCATTTCATATTAGGTAAACCTAATTAGTATTAAACTTAATTCTCAAACGTCGAGTATTCTATTAATTCTAGGTTAGGATCATATCAGTAAGAATAGTACAAATACAGTACAACTTATGATGCAGAACAGAACAAATGGAGTATATTGTATGATGCAAAACATATGCAGTATACCGTATGATACAGAACAGAGAAGATGAAGTATAACATATAATGCAGAACATATGCAGTATATCGTATGAACAGAATAAATGTAGTATAACGTAAGATGTAGAACAGAACAAGTGCAATATAACGTATAATGTAAAACAGATGTAGTATAACGTATGATGCAGAACAGAACAGATGTAGTGTAACGTATGATGCGGAACGAATGCAGTATAACATATGAAAATAATAGATTCGGTATAACATATTATGCAGAACATAACAGATGGTGTATAATGTATGATACAGAACAAAACAGATGGAGTATAACGTATGATGCAGAACATAACAGATGCAGAATAACGTATAATCCAGAACATAACAGATAGAGTATAAAGTATGATGAAGAACATTTGCACTATATCGTATGAACAGAACAGATATATTATAACGTATTATGCAGAACAAAACAGATGGAGTACAATGTATTATGATGAACATATGTAGTATATCATATGAACAGAAAACATGTAGTCTAACGTATGATGCAGAACAGAACAAGTGCAGTATAACATATGATGAAAAACAGAACAGATGCAGTATAACGTATGATGCAGAACAGAACGAATGGAGTATAACGTATGATGCAAAACAAATGCAGTATAACGTATGATGCAGAATAGATGCAAAATAGATGCAGTATAACATATGATGCAGAACAGAACAGATGGAGTACAATGTAAGAACAGAACAAATACAACATAACATATGATGTACAACAGAACAAATGGTGTATATTGTATGATGCAGAACATATGCAGTATACCGTATGATACTGAATTGAACAGATGGAGTATAATGTACGATGCAGAACATATGCAGTATATCGAATGAACAGATCAAATGTAGTATAACTTATGATGCAGAACAGAACAAGTGCAGTATAACGTATGATGCAAAACAGAACAGATGCAGTATAACGTATGATGCAGAATAGAACAGATGGAGTATAATGTATGATGCAGAACATATGCAGTATATCGTATGAACAGAACACATGTAATCTAACGTATGATGAAGAGCAGAACAAGTGTAGTATTAGGTATGATGCAAAACAGATGTGGTATAACGTATGGTGCAGAACAGAACAGATGCAGTTTAACATATGATGTAGAAAATACGCAGTGCAACATATGATACAGAAAAGATGCAGTATAACAGATGAACAGAACAAATGCAGTATAACATATGACGCAGAACAAGAGTTATGGAGTATAATATATGATGCAGAACAGAACAGATGCAATATAGCGTACGTATGATGCAGAACAGAACAGATGGAGTATATTGTATGATGCAAAACATATGATGTATAACGTATGAACATAATAGATGTATGATAACGTATGATGCATAACAGAACAGATAGAGTATAACATATGATGCAAAACATATACAGTATATCGTATGAACATAACACATGTAGTCTAACATATGATGAAGAGCAGAACAAGTGTAGCATAATGTATGATGCAAAACAAATGTAGTATATCGTATGGTGCAGAATATAACAGATGCAGTTAAAATTATGATGCAGAAAATATGCATTGTAACGTATGATGCAGAAAAGATTCTCTATAACGGATGAACATAATAGATGCAGTATAACATATGATGCAGAACAAGAGTGATGGATTATAATATATGTTGCAGAATAGAACAAATGGAGTTTATTGTATGATGCAGAACATATGATGTATATCGTATAAACAGAACAGATGTAGTATAACGTAAGATGTAGAATAGAACAAATGCAATATAACATATAATGTAAAACAGATGTAGTATAACTTAAGATGTAGAATAGAACAAATGCAATATAACATATAATGTAAAACAGATGTAGTATAACGTATGATGCAGAACATAACAGATGAAGTATAACATATGATGCTGAACAGATGTAGTGTAACGTATGATGCGGAGCAAATGCAGTATAACATATGAAAATAATAGATGCAGTATAACGTATGATGCAGAACAAAGTAGATGGTGTATAGTGTATGATACAGAACAGAACAGATGTAGTATAACGTATGATACAAAACAAAACGGATGGAGTATAACGTATGATGCAGAACAAAACAGATGCAGTATAACGTATGTTGCAGAACATAACAGATAGAGTATAATCTGTGATGTAGAACATTTGCAGTATATCGTATGAACAGAACAAATGTATTATAACATATGATGCATAACAGAAAACATGTAGTCTAACGTATGATGCAGAACAGAACAAGTGCAATATAACGTACGATGCAAAACTGAACATGTGCAGTATAATATAAGATGTAGAACAGATTCAGTATAACGTTTGAACAAAATAGATGCAGTAAATATGATGCAGAACAGAACAGTTGGATTATAATGTATGATTCAGAATAGAACATATGTAGTATAATGTATGATGCAGAATAGAACAAGTGCAGTACAACGCATGATGCAAAATGAAAAAAAAGCAGTATAACGTATGATGCAGAAAGGAACAGATGGATTATGATGTATGATACAGAACAGATCAGATGCGGTATAATGTATGATGCAGAACAGAACAAATGGAGTATATTGTATGATGCAGAATATATGTAGTATATCGTACGAACAGAATAGTTGTATTATAACATTTGATGCAGAACAGAATAGAACAGATGGAGTATAATGTATAATGCAGAACATTTGCATTATCTCTTATGAAAAGAGCAGATGGAGTATAATGTATGATGCAGAACATATGCATTACTTTGTATGAACAGAACAGATGTAGTATTACGCATGATGCAAAACTGAAAAAAAAAACTCGTATAACGAATAATGCAGAACAGAACAAATGCAGTATATAATGTATAATGCAGAACATATGCAGTATATCGTATGAACATAATAGATGTTGTATAACGTATGATGCAGAACAGAACAGATGTAGTATAACGTATGATGTAGAATAGAACAGATGGATTATAATGTATGATTCAGAACAGAACAGATGTAGTATAATGTATGATGCAGAAAAGAACAAGTGCAGTATAACGCATGCTGCAAAACTGAAAAAAAAAAAGCAGTATAACGTATGATGCTGAAAGGAACAGATGGATTATGATGTATGATACAGAACAGATCAGATGCAGTATAATGTTTGATGCAGCATAGAACAAATGGAGTATATTGTATAATGCATAATATATGAAGTATATCGTACGAACAGAATATATGTATTATAACGTATGATGCAGAACATAATAGATGGAGTATAACGTATGATGCAGAACATATGCATTATTTCGTATGAACCGAATAGATGTAGTATAACGTTTGATGCAGAACAAAACAAGTGCAGTATAACACACATGATGCAAAACTGAAAAAAAAGGCAGTATAACGTATGATGCAGAACAGAACAGATGCACTATAATGCAGTATATCGTATGAACATAATAATGTATGATGATGCAGTACAGAATAGATGCAGTATAAAGTATGATGCAGAACAAAAAAGATAGAGTATAATGTATGGTGTATATCATTTGTAGTATATCGTATGAACAGAATAGATGTATTATAACGTTTGATGCAGAACAAAAAAGATGAACTATAATGTATGATGATGAACATATGTAGTATATCATATGAACAGAACACACGTAGTCTAACGTATGATGCAAAATAGAACAAGTGCAGTATAATGTATGATGCACAACAGATGTAGTATAACGTATGATGCGGAACAGAATAGATGCAATATAACATAAGATGCAGAATAGATTCAGTGTAATGTATGATGCAGAACAAATGCAGTATAACGTATGACCAAAATAGATGCAGTATAACATATGATGCAGAACAGAACAAATGGATTATGATGTATGATACAGAACAGAACAGATGCAGTATAATGTATGATGCAGAACGGAACAAATGGAGTATATTGTATGATGCAGAACATATGAAACATATCGTTTGAAGAGAATAGATGTAGTATAACGTATGATGCAGAACAGAACAGATGGAGTATAACGTATGATGCAGAATATTTGCATTATTTCGTATGAATAGAACAGATGGAGTATAACGTATGATGCAGAACATATGCATTATTTCGTATGAACAGAACAGATGTAGTTTAATTTTTGATGCAGAAAAGAACAAGTGCAGTATAACGCATGATACAAAACTGAAAAAATAAAGCAGTATAATGCATGATGCAGAACATATGCATTGTAACGTATGATGCAGAACAAATGCATTACAACATATGACGCAGAACAGATGCAATATAACATATGATGCAGAATAGAACAGATGCAATATAATGTATGATGCAGAACAGAACAAATGGAGTATATTGTATGTGCAGAATATATGAAGTATGTCGTATGATACAGAACAAAACAGATGGAGTATAATGTATGATGCAGAACATATATAGTATATCGTATTAACAGAATAGATGTAGTATAAGTTATGATGCAGAACAGAACAAGTGCAGTATAACGTATGATGCAAATATAATGCAGTGTAACGTATAATGCAGAAAAGATGCACTATAACGGATGAACATAATAGATGCAGTACAACATATGATGTAGAACAGGAGTGATGGAGTATAATATATGATGCAGAACAGAAAAGATGGAGTTTATTGTATGATGCAGAACATATGATGTATATCGTATGAATAGAACAGATATAGTATAACGTATGATGCAGAACAGAATAGATGAAGTATAACGTATGATACAGAATATTTGCATTATTTCGTATGAATAGAACAGATGGAGTATAACGTATGATGCAAAACATGCATTATTTCATATGAACAGAACAGATGTAGTTTAACTTATGATACAGAAAAGAACAAGTGCAGTATAACGCATGATGCAAAACTGAACAGATATACATTGTATGATGCAGAACATATGATGTATATCGTATGATATGAACAGATGTAGTATAACGTTTGATGCAAAACAGAACAAAAGAAGTATAATGTATGATGCAAATCATATGTAGTATATCGTTTGAACAGTACAGATGTAGTATAACGTAAGATGCAGAACAGGGCAAGTGCAGTTTACGTAAGATGCAGAACAGAACAAGTGCAGTATGGCGTATAATGTAAAATAAATGCAATATAATGTATGATGCAGTATAACATAAGATGCAGAATAGATGTAGTGTAACGTATGATGCAGAACAAATGCAGTATAACATGAACATAATAGATGCAGTATAACCTATGATGCAGGACAGAACAGAACAGATGTAGTATAACGTATGATGCAGAACCGAACAAATGGAGTAAATTGTACGATGCAGAACATATGCAATACGAACAGAACTGATGTAGTATAATGTATGATGCAGAACATAACAGATGGAGTATAACGTATGATGCAGAACATATGCATTATATCGTATGAACAGAACAGATGTAGTATAACGTATGATGCAGAACAGAACAAATGCAATATAACGTATGATGCAGAACAGAATAGATAGAGTATAATGTATAATGTAGAACATTTTTAGTATATCGTTTGAACAGAACTCGTGTAGTGTAACGTATGACGCAGAACAGAACAAGTACAGTATTACGTATGATGCAGAACAGAACAAATGGAGTATAATGTATGATGCAGAACATATGCAGTATATCGTATGAACAAAACATGATGTGTTTGCTGAAGGGGGCCGTCTTGATTATTCATATATTTTTTTATCAATTTTTTTTGGGAAGGATATTAACACCACACTCAGGAAAGGGATGAACTTAGCCTACATGTGCATTTACATTGAACTTAGCCTACATAAGTAGGTACATTGAACTTAGCCTACAAATGTAGATACATTGAACTTAGCCTATATATCTTTACGAAAATAATAAAAACCAAGATAATAAAATAATAGAGTAACAAAAACCCTATCAGAGACACATTATATGACATATTAAAACAAATTAATTGTAGCCTAAAAATCTGTACGAAATAACAGAGTAGGATTTTTGGTTCACATCAGAACAGATGTAGTATAACTTATGATGCAGAACAGAACAAGTGCAATATAACGTATGATGCAAAATAAAACAGATGCAGTATAACGTATGATGCAGAATAGAACAGATTAAGTATAATGTATGATGCAGAACATATGAAGTATATTGTATGAACAGAACATATGTAGTCTAACGTATGATGAAGAACAGAACAAGTGCAATGTAACGTATGATGTAGAAAAGATGCAGTATAACAGATGAAAAGAATAGATTCAGTATAACATATGATGCAGAACAGGAGTGATGAAGTATAATATATGATGCAGAACAGAACAGATGCAATATAGCGTATGATGCAGAACAGAACAGATGGAGTTTATTGTATGATGTAGAACATATGATGTATATCGTACGAACAAAACAAATGTAGTATAACGTAAGATGTAGAACAGAACAAGTGCAATATAACTTATAATGTAAAAAAGATGCAGTATAACGTATGATGCAGAACAGAACAGATGTAGTATAACATAAGATGCAGAACATATGTAGTGTAACATATGATGCAGAACTAATGCAGTATAACATATGAAAATAATAGATGTTGTATAACATATGATGTAGAATAGAACAGATGGTGTATAATGTATGATACAGAACAGAACAGATGTAGTCTAACGTATGATGCAGAACAGAACGGATGGAGTATCACGTATGATGCAGAACATATGCATTATATTGTATGAACAGAACAGATGTAGTATAATGTATGATGCAGAACAGAACAGATGTAGTATGACGTGTGATGCCGAAGACAACAGATAGAGAGTATAATGTGTGATGTAGAACATTTGCAGTATATTGTATGAACAGAACAAAAGTATTATAACGTATGATGCAGAACAAAACAGATGGAGTATAATGTATAATGATGAACATATGCAGTATATCGTATGAACAGAAAACGTGAAGTCTAACGTATGATGCAGAACATAACAAGTGCAGTATAACGTATGATGCACTATAACCGATATAGTATAACGTATGATGCAAAACAGAACAGAAGAAGTATAACTTAAGATGTAGAATAGATTCAATGTAACGTACGATGAAGAACAAATGCAGTATAACGTCTGAACAAAATAGATGCAATATAACATGTGATGCAGAACCGAACAGATGGATTATAATGTATGATTCAGAACAGAATAGATGCAGTATAATGTATGATGCAGAACAGAACAAGTGCAGTATAACACATGATGCAAAACTGAAAAAAAAGCAGTATAACGTATGATGCAGAACAGAACATATGCAGTCGATCTTATGAACATAATAGATGTATTATAACGTATGATGCAGAACAGAACATATGGAGTATAATTTATAATGAATAACATATGTAGTATAATGTATAATGAATAACGTATGGGTTTGATTGTCACACAATCAAAAGATTGATAAGATCATATTACTCAGATCGCCACACAACCAAGAGATTGATAAGATCATATTTAGTTCTTCTCACAAGAACTAGAAAAGAATTCTAATAATAGAGAAAAACTCGTTTTTTTTTTATTCAAATTGACTCTCCCTCGAAATACAAAATGTATCCATTTATAGGCTGAATGAGATGCAGATACATTGAACTTAGCCTACATATGCAGGTACATTGAAATTAGCCTACATATGCAGGTACATTGAACTTAGCCTATAAATGCAGATACATTGAACTTAGCCTACATATGCTGGTACATTGAACTTAACCTACATATGCAGGTACATTGAACTTAGCCTATAAATCTTTACGAAAATAATAAAATAATAGAGTAACAAAAACCTTATTAGAGACATAAAATGACTTATTAAAACAAATTAATTGTAGCCTAAAAATCTGTATGAAATAACAGAGTAGGATTTTTGGTTCATATAAGAACAGATTTAGTATAACATATGATGCAGAACAGAACAAGTGCAATATAATGTATGATGCAAAACAGAACATATGCAGTATAACATATGATACAGAACAGAACAGATGAAGTATAATGTATGATGCACAACATATGCAGTATATTGTATGAACAGAACACATGTAGTCTAACGTATGATGAAGAACAGAACAAGTGCAGTATAACGTATGATGCAAAACAGATGTTGTATAACGTATGGTGCAGAACATAACAGAACAGATGCAGTTTAACATATGATGCAGAAAATATGCAGTGGAACATATGATGCATAAAATATGCAGTATAACGGATGAACAGAATAGATGCAATATAACATATGATGCAGAACAGGAGTGATGGAGTATAATATATGATGCAGAACAGAACAGATGCAATATAGCGTATGATGCAGAACAGAACAGATGGAGTTTATTGTATGATACAGAACATATGATGTATATCGTATAAACAGAACAGATGCAGTATAACGTAAGATGTAGAACAGATGTAGTATATCGTATAAACAGAACAGAGTAGTATATCGTATGAACAAAAAACATGTAGTCTAACGTATGATGCAGAACAAAACAAGTGCAGTATAACGTATGATGCACTAAAACGGATAAAGTATAACGTATGATGCAAAACAGAACAGATTCAATATAACATATGACGTAGATCATATTCAGTGTAACGTATGATGAAGAAAAAATTCAGTATAACATATGATGCAGAACAGGACAGTTGGATTATAATGTATGATTCAGAACAGAACAGCTGCTGTATAACTCATGATGCAAAACTGAAAAAAAAAGCAGTATAACGTATGATGGAGAACAGAACAGATGTAGTATAATGTATGATGCAGAACATCTGCAGTATATCGTATGAATATAATAGATGTATTATAACGTGTGATGCAGAATAAAGCATATGAAGTATAATGTATAATGAATAACTTATGCAGTATATCGTATGAATAGAACACATGTAGTCTAAAGTATGAGGAAGAACAGAACAAAATATAACGTATGATGCAAAATAGAACAGATGTAGTATAACATATGATGCAGAATAGAACAAATGGAGTATAACGTATGATGCAGAACAAATGCAGTGTAACGTATGACGCAGAACAAATGCAGTATAACATATGATGCAGAAAAGATGCAGTATAACATATGATGCAGAACAGAACAGATGAAGTATAATATAAGAACATGTACAATATAACGTATGATGCAGAACAGAAGAGATGGAGTATGATGTATGATGTAGAACATATGCAGTATATCGTATGAACAGAACAGATAACTTATAACTTATGATGCAGAACAGAACAAGTGCAGTATAACATATGATGCAAAACAGATGTAGTATAACGTATGGTGCAGAACAGAACAGATGTAGTTTAACATAAGATGCAGAACAGAACATGTGCAGTATAACGTATGAACATAATAGATGTATGATAACGTATGATGCAGAACAGAATATATGTAGTATACTGTATAATGAATAACATATGCAGTATATCGTATGAACAGAAAACATGTAGTCTAACGTATGATGAAGAACAAAACAAGTGCAGTATAAGGTATGATGCAAAACAGAACAGATGCAGTATAACGTATGATACAGAATAGAACAAATGGAGTATAACGTATGATGCAGAACAAATGCAGTGTAACGTATGATGCAGAACAAATGCAGTATAACGTATAATGCATAACAGAACAGATGGAATATAATGCAAGAATAGAATAGATACAGTTTAACGTATCATGCAGAACAGAACAAATGGAGTATAATGTGTGATGCAGAACATATGCAGTATATCGTATAAACAGATCAAATGTAGTATAACTTATGATGCAGAACAGAACAAGTGCAGTATATTGTATGGACATAATAGACGTATGATAATGTATGATGCAGAACAAAACATATGGAGTATAATGTATAATGAATAACATATGCAGTATATCGTATGAACAGAACACATGTAGTCTAACGTATGATGAAGAACAGAACAAGTGGAGTATAACGTATGATGCAAAACGGAAAAGATGCAGTATATAACGTATGATGCAAAATAGAACAAATGGAATATAACGTGTGATGCCAAACATATGCAATGTTAACGTATGACGCAGAAAAGATGCAGTATAACGTATGATGCAGAACAGATGCAGTATAACATATGATGCAGAATAGAACAGATGGAGTATAATGTAAGAACGGAATAGATACAGTATAATGTATGATGCAGAATAGAATAGATGGGGTATAATGTATGATGCAGAACATATGCAGTATATCGTATGAACAGAACAAATGTAGTATAACTTATGATGCAGAACAGAACAAGTGCAGTATAACGTATGATGCAAAACAGAACAGATGCAGTATAACGTATGATGCATAACAGAGCAAATGGAGTATAATGTATGATGCAGAACATATGCAGTATATCGTATGAATGGAACACATGTAGACTAACGTATGACAAAGAACAGAACAAGTGCAGTATAACATATGATGCAAAACGGGTGTAGTATAACGTATGGTGCAGAACAGAACAGATGAAGTTTAACATATGATGCAGAAAATATGTAGTGTAACGTATGATGCAGAAAAGATGCAGTATAACGGATGAATAGAATAGATGCAATATAACATATGATGCAGAACAGAAGTGATGGAGTATATGATGCAGAACAGAACAAAAACAATATAGCATATGATGTAGAATAGAACAGATGAAATTTATTGTATGATGCAGAACATATGATCTATATCGTATGAACAGAACAAATGTAGTATAACGTAAGATGTAGAACAGCACAAGTGCAATATAATGTATAATGTAAAACATATGTAGTGTAACATATGATGCATAACAGAATAGATGTAGTATAACATAAGATGCAGAATAGATGTGGTATAACGTATGATGCGGAACAAATGCTATATAACATATGAAAATAATAGATGCAGTATAACATATGATGCAGAACAGAACAGATGGTGTATAATGTATAATACAGAACAGAACAAATGTAGTATAACGTATGATGCAGAACAGAACACATGGAGTATAACGTATGATGCAGAACATATGCATAATGTTGTATGAATAGAACAGATGTAGTATAACGTATGATGCAGAACAGAACAGATGGATTATAACGTATGATGCCGAACATATGCATTATTTCGTATGTACGGAACAGATGTAGTATAACGTATGATGCAGAACAGAACAAGTGCAGTGATGTGAACCAAAAATCCTTCTCTGTTATTTCGTGCAGACTTTTAGGCTACAATTAATTGTTTTAATAAGTAATTTAATGTGTCTCTAATAGGGTTTTTATGACTCTATTATTTTATTATTTTCGTTTTATTATTTTCATAAAGATTTATAGGCTAAGTTCAATGTATCTGCATTTGTAGGCTAAGTTCAATGTACCTGCATATGTAGGCCAAGTTTAATGTACCTACATTTGTAGGCTAAGTTCAATGTATCTGCATCTCATTCAGCCTATAAATAGATACTCTTTGTATTTCGAGGGGGAGTCAATTTTGAATAAAAATAACGAGTTTTTCTCCATTATGAGAGTTTTCTTTAGTTCTTGTGACAAGAACTAAATATGATCTTTATCAATCTCTTGATTGTGTGGCGATCAGAGTAATATGATCTTATCAATCTTTTGATATTGTGGCGATCAAACCCATGACTTATCACTCACCTTCTCATCCTTTTCTTGAGTGTGGCGTCAATATCCTTCCCCAAAAAAAAAAACAGATAAAAATAATATGAATAATCAAGATGGTCCCCTTCCGCGAACGCGTCATGCAGGCATGATTAAAATTGAAAAAAAAAGTAGTATAACGTATGATGTAGAACAGAACAGATGCAGTATAATATATGATGCAGAACATATGCAATATATCGTATGAACATAATAGATGTATTATAACGTGTGATGCAGAACAGAACATATGGAGTATAATGCATAATGAATAACTTATGCAGTATATCGTATGAACAGAACCCATGTAGTCTAACGTATGATGAAGAACAAAACGACTGCAATATAACGTATGATGCAAAACAGAATAGATGCAGTATAATGTATGATGCAGAACAGAACAAATGAAGTATAACGTACGATGCAAAATAGATGCAGTGTAACGTATGATGCAGTACAAATGCAGTATAACATATGATGCAGAACATAACAAATGGAGTATAATGTAAGAACAATATAGATACATTATAACTTACGATGCAGAACAGAACAATTGGAGTATATTGTATGATGCAAAACATATGCAGTATACGGTATGATACAAAACAGAACAAATGGAGTATAACGTTTGATGCAGAACATATGCAGTATATCGTATGAACAAAACAGATGTAGTATAACGTAAGATGTAGAACAGAACAAGTGCAATATAACGTATAATGTAAAACAGATGCAGTATAATGTATGATGCAGAACAGAACAGATATAGTGTCACATAAGATTCCGAACAGATGTAGTGTAACGTATGATGCGGAACAAATGCAGTATAACATATGAAAATAATAGATGCAATATAACGTATGATGCAGAACAGAACAAATGGTGAATAATATATGATAAAGAACAAAACAGATGGAGTATAACGTATGATTTAGAACAGAACACATGCAGTATAACGTATGATGCAGAACAGAACAGATAGAGTATAATGTACGGTGTAGAACATTTGCACTATATCATTCGAACAGAACAGATGTATTATTACGTATGATGCAGAACAAAACAGATGGACTATAATGTATGATGATAAACATATGTAGTATATCGTATGAACAGAAAACATGTAGTCTAACGTATGATGCAGAACAAAACAAGTGTTGTATAATGTATCATGCACTATAACGAATATATTATAACGTATGATGCAAAACACAACAAATGCATTATAACATAAGATGTAGAACATATTCAGTGTAACGTATGATGAAGAACAAATGCAGTATAACGTTTGAACGATATAGATGCAGTATAACATATGATGCAGAATAGAACAGATGGATTATAATGTATGATTCAGAATAGAATAGGTGCAGTATAATGTATGATGCAGAACAGAACATGTGCAGTATAATGCATGATGCAAAACTGGAAAAATAAAAAAGCAATATAACGTATGATGCAGAACAGAACAGATGCAGTATAATGTATGATGCAGAACATATGCAGTAGATCGTATGAACATAATAGATGTATTATAACGTATGATGCAGAACAGAACATATGGATTATATTGTATAATGAATAACATATGCAGTATATCGTATGAACAGAAAACATGTAGTCTCACGTATGATGAAGAACTAACCGAGTGCAGTATAACGTATGATGCAAAACAGAACATATGCAGTATAATGTATGATGCAGAACTAAACAAATGGAGTATAACGTATGATGCAAGCTAGATGCAGTGTAACGTATGATGCAGAACAAATGCAGTATAGTGTATGATGGTGAACAGATGCAGTATAACATATGATGCAGAACAAAACAAATGGAGTATAATGTAAGAAAAGTACAGATACAGTGTAACTTATGATGCAGAACAAAACAAATAGAGTATATTGTATGATGCAGAACATATACAGTATACCGTATGATACAGAAAAGAACAGATGGAGTATAATGTATGATGCAGAATATATGCAGTATATCGTATGAACAAAACAGATGTAGTATAACGTAAGATTTAGAACAGAACAAGTGCAATATAACATATAATGTAAAACAGATGCAGTATAACGTATGATGCAAAACATAGAAGATGTAGTATAACATAAGATGCAGAACATATGTAGTGTAACGTATGATGCGGAACAAATGCAGTATAACATATGAAAATAATAGATGCAGTATAACGTATGATGCAGAACATAACAGATGTTGTATAATGTATGATACAGAACAAAATAGATGAAGTATAACGTATGATGCAGAACAGAACAGATGCAGTATAACGTATGATGCAAAGCAGAATAGATAGAGTATAATGTACGATGTAGAACATTTGCACTATATCGTATGTATGATACAAAACAAAATAGATGAAGTATAACGTATGATGCAGAACAGAACAGATGCAGTATAACGTATGATGCAAAGCAGAATAGATAGAGTATAATGTACGATGTAGAACATTTGCACTATATCGTACGAACATAACTTATGTATTATAACGTATGATGCAGAACAAAACAGATGGACTATAATGTATGGTGATGAACATATGTAGTATATCTTATGAACAGAAAACGTGTAGTCTAACGTATGATGCACAACAGAACAAGTGCAGTATAAGATATGATGCACTATAACGAATATACTATAACGTATGATGCAAAACAGAACAAATGCAGTACAACATAAGATGTAGAACAGATTCAGTGTAACGTATGATGAAGAACAAATGCAGTATAACGTTTGAACAAAATAGATTCAGTATAACATATGATGCAAAACAGAACAGATGGATTATAATGTATGATTCAGAACAGAACAGATGCAATATAATGTATGATACAGAACAGAACAAATGGAGTATATTGTATGATGTAGAACATATGAAACATATCGTATGAAGAGAATAGATGTAGTGTAACGTATGATGCAGAACAGAATAGATGGAGTAAAACGTATGATGAAAAATATTTGCATTATTTTGGATGAATAGAACAGATGGAGTATAACGTATGATGTAGAACATATGCATTATTTCGTATGAACAAAACATATGTAGTTTAACTTATGATGCTGAAAAGAACAAGTGCAGTATAACACATGATGCAAAACTGAAAAAGAAAAACAGTATAACGTATGATGCAGAACATATGCATTGTAACATATGTTGCAGAACAAATGCAGTACAACGTATGACGCCGAACAGATGCAATATAACATATGATGGAGAACAAAACAGATGGAGTATAATGTAAGAACAGAACAGATACAGTATTACGTATGATGCAGAACAGAACAAATGTAGTATAATGTATGATGTAGAACATATGTAGTATATCGTATGAACAGAACAGATGTAGTATAACTTATGATGCAGAACAGAACAAGTGCAGTATAACATATGATGCATAACAAAACAAATGCAGTATAACGTATGATGCATAACAGAACAGATGGAGTATATTGTATGATGCAGTACAACATATGATGTAGAACAGGAGTGATGGAGTATAATATATGATGCAAGAACGAACAGATGCAATATAGCATATGATGCAGAACAGAACAAATGGAGTATATTTTATGATGCAGAACATATGATGTATCGTATGAATAGAACAGATGTAGTATAACGTATGATACAGAACAGAACAAATGAAGTATAATGTATGATGCTGAACATATGCAGTATATCGTATGAACAGTACAGATGTAGTATAACGCAAGAAGCAGAACAGAGCAAGTGCAGTATAACGTAAGATGCAGAACAGAACAAATGCAGTATGGTGTATAATGTAAAACAGATGCAATATAATGTATGATGTAGAATAAAACAGATGTAGTATAACATAAGATGCAGAATAGATGTATTGTAATGTATGATGCAGAACAAATGCAGTATAACATGAACATAATAGATGCAGTATAACCTATTATGCAGAACAGAACAGATGGTGTATAATGTATGATACAGAACAAAATAGATGTAGTATAACGTATGATGCAGAACAGAACAAATGCAGTATATCGTATGATACAAAACAGAACAGATAGAGTATAATGTATGATGTAGAACATTTGTAGTATATCATTTGAACAGAACACGTGTAGTCTAACATGTGATGCATAACAGAACAAGTGCATTATCACGCATGATGCAGAATATAACAAATGTAGTATAATGTATGATGAAGAACATATGCAGTACATCGTATGAACAGAACATGATGTGAATGGGGTCGTCTTGATTATTCATATATTTTTTATCAATTTTTTTTTTTGGGAAGGATATTAACACCACACTCAGGAAAGGGATAAGAAGGTGAGTGATAAGTTATGGGTTTGATCGCCACACAATCAAAAGATTGATAAGATCATATCCCTTCCCTTGCCTCCATCGAGAAACAGCTCCTATCGGAAATAGGATTGACCACGGATTCGAGCAATAGCACATGATTTCATAAAACTGTACGATTTTCCCGATCTAAATAAAGCAGGTTTTCCATGAAGAGGATTTGGCTCAGCATGTTCTATTCGATACGGGTAAGAGAAGAACCCGACTTTTTTTCTTAAAAAAAAAAAATAGAGAAATCAGAACCAAGTCAAGATGATACAAATCAACCCCTCCCCTTGCATTCTTGTGCCAAAAATACTCATTTTATTCAAATTGACTCTCCCTCGAAATACAAATGTATCCATTTATAGGCTGAATGAGATGCAGATACATTCAACATAGCCTATAAATGCAGGTACATTGAACTTAGCCTACATATGCAGGTACATTGAAATTAGCCTACAAATGCAGATACATTGAACTTAGCCTATATATCTTTACGGAAATAATAAAAACGAAGATAATAAAATAATAGAGTAACAAAAACCCTATTAGAGACACATTAAATGACTTATTAAAGCAAATTAATTGTAGCCTAAAAATCTTTACGAAATAACAGAGTAGGATTTTTGGTTCACATCAGAACAGATGTAATATAACTTATGATGCAGAACAGAACAAGTGCAGTATAACGGATGAACAGAATACATGTAGTATAAAATATGATGCAGAACAAGAGTGATTGAGTATAATATATGATGAAGAACAGAACAGATGCAATATAACATATGATGCAGAACGGAACAGATGGAGTATATTTTATGATGCAGAAGAGAACAAATGGAGTATAATGTATGATGCAGAACATATGCAGTATATCGTATTAACATTACAGATGTAGTATAACATAAGATGCGAAACAGAACAAGTGTAGTATAACGTACAATGTAAAACAAATGCAGTATAACGTATGATGTATAACAGAACAGATGTAGTATAACATAAGCTGCAAAACAGATGTAGTGTAACGTATGATGCAGAACAAATGAAGTATAACATATTAACATAATAGATGTAGTATAACCTATGATACAGAACAAAACAGATGGTATATAATGTATGATATAAAACAGAACAGAGGTAGTATAACGTATGATGCATAACAGAACAAATGGAGTATATTGTACAATGCAGAACATATGCAATACGAACATAACAAATGTAGTATAATATATGATGCAGAACAAAACAGATGGAGTATAACGTATGACGCAGAACATAGGCATTATATCATATGAACAGAACACATGTAGTCTAACGAATGATGAAGAACAGAAAAAGTGCAATATAACATATGATGCCGAAAATATGCAGTGTAACATATGATGCAGAAAAGATGCAGTATAACAGATGAACATAATAGATGCAGTATAACATATGATGCAGAACAGGAGTCATGGAGTATAATATACGATGCAGAACAGAACAGATGCAATATAGCATATGATGCAGAACAGAACAGATGAAGTATATTGTACTATGCAGAACATATGATGCAGAACAGAACAAATGGAGTATAATGTATGATGATGTAGAAAAGATTTAGCATAACGGATGAACAGAATAGATGCAGTATGACATATGATGCAAAACAGAAGTGATGAAGTATAATATATGATGCAGAACAGGAGTGATGGAGTATAATATATGACGCAGAACAAAACAGATGGAGTTTATTGTATGATGCAGAACATGTGATGTATATCGTAAGAACAGAATAAATGTAGTATAACGTAAGATGTAGAACAGAATAAGTGCAATATAACGTATAATGTAAAACAGATGCAGTATAACGTATGATGCAGAACAGAACATGTGTAGTATAACATAAGATGCAGAACATATGTAGTATAACGTATGATGCGGAAAAAATGCAGTAAAACATATGAAAATAATAATTGCAGTATAACGTATGATGCAGAACAGAACAGATGGTGTATAATGTATGATACAGAACAGAACAGATGTAGTATAACATATGATGTAGAACAGAACAGATGCAGTATAACATATGATGCATAACAAAACAGATAGAGTATAATGTATGATGTAGACCATTTGCAGTATATCGTATGAGTAGAACAAATGTATTATAACGTATGATGCAGAACAAAACAGATGGTGTATAATGTATGATACAGAACAGAACAGATGTAGTATAACATATGATGTAGAATAGAACAGATGCAGTATAATGTATGATGCATAACAGAACAGATAGAGTATAATGTATGATGTAGACCATTTTCAGTATATCGTATGAGTAGAACAAATGTATTATAACGTATAATGCTGAACAAAACAGATGGAGTATAATGTATCATGATGAACATATGTAGTATAACGTATGAACAAAAAACATGTAGTAACGTATGATGCAGATCAAAACAAGTGAAGTATAACGTATGATGCAATATAACCGATATAGTATAACGTATGATGCAAAACAGAACAGGTGCAGTATAACATAAGATGTAGAGCAAATTCAGTGTAATGTATGATGAAGAACAAATGCAGTATAACGTTTGAATAAAATAGATGCAGTATAACATATGATGTATGGATTATAATGTATGATGCAGAACAAAACAGATGCAGTATAATATATGATGCAAAACATATGCAGTATATCGTATGAACATAATAAATGTATTATACCGTATCATGGAGAACAGAATATATGGATTATAATCTATAATGAATAACATATGTTGTATATTATATGAACAAAACACATGTAGTCTAACGTATGATGAAGAACAGAACAAGTGCAGTATAACGTATGATGCAAAACAGAACAGATGCAGTATAAAGTATGATGCAGAACAGAACAAATGGAGTATAACGTATGATGCAGAACAGATGCAGTGTAACATATGATGCAGAACAAATGCATTATAACGTATGAACAGAACAGATGTAGTATAACGTATGATGCAGAAAAGAACAAGTGCAGTATAACGAATAATGTAAAACAGATGCAGTATAACGTATGATGCAGAACAGAATAGATGTAGTATAACAAAAGATGCAGAATAGATGTAGTGTAACATATGAACATAATAGATGCAATATAACGTATGATGTAGAACTGAACAAATGGTGTATAATGTATGATACAAAACAGAATAGATGTAGCATAAGGTATGATGCAAAACAGGGCAAATGAAGTATAACGTAAGATGCAGAACAAAACAAGTGCAGTATAACGTATAATGTAAAACAGATGCAATATAACGTATGATGCAGAATAGAACAAATGGAGTGTATTGTATAATGCAGAACATATGAAGTATACCGTATGATACAGAACAGAACAAATGGAGTATAATATATGATGTAGAACATATGCAGTATATCGTATGAACAAAACAGATGCAGTATAACTTATGATGCAGAACAGAACAAGTGTAGTATAACGTATGATGCAAAACAAAACAGATGCAGTATAACGTATGATGCAGAAAAGAACAGATGGAGTATAACGTATGCTGCAGAACATATGCATTATTTCGTAAGAACAGAACAGATGTAGTATAACGTATGATGCAGAACAGATCAAGTGCAGTATAACGTATGATGCAAAACTAAAAAAATAGTATAATGTATGATGTAGAACAGAACAGATGAAGTATAATGTATGATGCAGAACATATGCAGTATATCGTATGAACATAATAAATGTATTATATCGTATGAACATATGCAGTATATCGTATGAACAGAACATATGTAGTCTAACGTACGATGAAGAACAAAACAAGTGCAGTATTAGGTATGATGCAAAACAGATGTGGTATAACGTATGGTGCAGAACAGAATATTTGCAGTTTAACATATGATGCAGAAAAGATGTAGTATAACGGATTAACAGAATAGATGCAGTATAACGTATTATGCAGAACAGGAGTTATGGAGTATAATATATGATGGAGAACAGATCAGATGCAATATAGCACATGATGCAGAACAGAACAGATGATGTATATTGTACTATGCAGAACATATGATGTATATCGTATGAACAGAACATATGTAGTATAACGGATGATGCAGAACAAAACAAATGGAGTATAATGTATGATGATGAACATATGTAGTATATCGTATCAACAGAAAACATGTAGTCTAACATATGATGCAGAACAGAAAAAGTGCAGTATAACGTATGATGCAAAACATAACAGATGCAATATATAACGTATGATGCAAAATAGAACAAATGGAGTATAACGTATGATGCAGATCAAATGCAATGTAACGTATGACGCAGAACAAATGCAGTATAACGTATGATGCAAAACAAATACAATGTAACGTATGACGCAGAATAGATGTAGTATAATGTATGATGCAGAACATAACAAATGGAGTATATTGTATGATGCATTACATATGTAGTGTCCTGTACGAACAAAATAGATGTAGTATAACGTATGATGTAGAACAGAACAGGTGTAGTATAACAAAATGCAAAACAAATGTAGTGTAACATATGAACATAATAGATGCAATATAACGTATGATGTAGAACAGAACAGATGGTGTATAATGTATGATACAAAACAGAACAGATGTAGCATAACGTATGATGCAGAACAGGACAAATGAAGTATAACGTAAGGTGCAGAAAAGAACAAGTGTAGTATAACGTATAATGTAAAACAGATGCAGTATAACGTATGATAAAGAATAGAACAAATGAGGTATATTGTATGATGCAGATCATATGAAATATACCGTATGATACAGAACAGAACAAATGGAGTATAATGTATGATGTAAAACATATGCAGTATATCGCATGAACAAATAGAGTGTAATGTATGATGCATATATCGTGTGAACAGTACAGGTTTAGTATAACGTAAGATGCAGAACAGCACAAGTGCAGTATAATAGATGTAGTATAACGTATGAACATAATAGATGTAGTATAACGTATGATGCAGAATAGAATAGATGCAGTATAAAGTATGATGCAAAACAGAAAAGTTAGACTGTAATGTATGGTGTAGATCATTTGTAGTATATCGTATGAACAGGATACATGTATTATAACGTTTGATGCAGAACAAAAAAGATGGACTATAATGTATGATGATGAACATATGTAGTATATCGTATGAACAGAACACATGTAGTCTAACGTATGATGCAAAACAGAACAAGTGTAGTATAACGTATGATTCACAACAGATGTAGTATAACGTATGATGCAGAACAGAATAGATGCAATATAACATATGATTCAGAACAGAACAAATGGAGTATATTTTATGTGAAGAATATATGCAGTATATCGTATGATACAGAACATAACAAATTGAGTATAATGTATGATGCAGAACATATGCAGTATATCGTATGAACAGAACGGATGTTGTATCAGTTATGATGCAGAACAGAACAAGTGCAGTATAACGTATGATGCAAAAAATATGTAGTGTAACGTATAATGCAGGAACGATGCACTATAACTGATGAACAGAATAGATGCAGTACAACATATGATGTAGAATAGGAGTGATGGAGTATAATGTATGATGCAGAACAAAATAGATGCAATATAGCATATGATGCAGAACAGAACAGATGGAGTATATTGTATGATGCAGAACATATGATCTATATCGTATGAATATAAAAGATGTAGTATAACTTATGATGCAAAATAGAACAGATGAAGTATAACGTATGATGCAGAATATTTGCATTATTTCGTATGAATAGAACAGATGGAGTATAACGTATGATGCAGAACATATGCATTATTTCATATGAACAGAACAGAACAAGTACAGTATAACGTATGATGCAAAATAGAATAGATGCAGTACAACGTATGATGCAGAACAGAAAAGATTAAGTATAATGTATGATGTAGAACATATGCAGTATATTGTATGAACAGAACACATGTAGTCTAACATATGATGAAGAACAGAACAAGTGCAGTGTAACGTATGATGCAGAAAAGATGTAGTATAACAGATGAACAGAATAGATGCGGTATAACGTATGATGCAGATCATATGCATTATATTGTATGAACAAAACAGATGTAGTATAACGTATGATGCAGAACAAAACAGATGCAATATCACGTAAGATGCCGAAGACAATAGATAGAGTATAATGTGTGATTTAGAACATTTGCAGTATATCGTACGAACAAAGCAAATGTATTATAACGTATGATGCACAACAAAATAGATGGAGTATAATGTATGATGATGAAGATATGTAGTATATCGTATGAACAGAAAACGTGCAGTCTAACGTATGATGTAGAACAGAACAAGTGCAGTATAACATATGATGCAAAACAGAACAGAAGCATTACAACATAAGATGTAGAACAGATTCAATGTAACGTACGATGAAG
This sequence comes from Hylodesmum podocarpum, assembly GCA_026586105.1. Classification (NCBI taxonomy): domain Eukaryota; kingdom Viridiplantae; phylum Streptophyta; class Magnoliopsida; order Fabales; family Fabaceae; genus Hylodesmum; species Hylodesmum podocarpum. The sequence continues at coordinate 25,690 of JALJEV010000580.1, forward strand.
AACAAATGCAGTATAACGTTTGAACAAAATAGATGCAGTATAACATGTGATGCATAACAGAACAGATGGATTATAATGTATGATTCAGAACAGAATAGATGCAGTATAATGTATGATGCAGAATAGAACAAATGCAGTATAACGCATGATGCAAAACTGGAAAAAAAAAGCAATATAACGTATGATGCAGAATAGAACAGATGTAATATAATATATGATGCAGAACATATGCAGTAGATCTTATGAACATAATGTATGATGCAGAACAGAACATATGGAGTATAATGTATAATGAATAACATATGCAGTATAATGTATAATGAATAACGTATGGGTTTGATCGTGACACAATCAAATGATTGATAAGATCATATTACTCAGGTTGAACTTAGCCTACATATGCAGGTACATTGAACTTAGCCTATAAATGCAGATACATTGAACTTAACCTATAAATCTTTACGAAAATAATAAAATAATATAGTAACAAAAACCCTATTAGAGACACATTAAATGACTTATTAAAACAAATTAATTTTAGCCTAAAAATCTGTACGAAATAACAGAGTAGGATTTTCGGTTCACATAAGAAGAGATGTAGTATAACATATGATGCAGAACAGAACAAGTGCAGTATAACGTATGATGCAAAACAAGACAGATGCAGTATAACGTATGATACAGAACAGAACAGATGAAGTATAATGTATGATGCAAAACATATGCAGTATATTGTATGAACAGAACACATGTAGTTTAACATTTGATGAAGAAAAGAACAAGTGTAGTATAACGTATGATGCAAAACAGATGTTGTATAACGTATGGTACAGAACAGAATAGATGCAGTTTAACATATGATGCAGAAAATATGCAGTGTAACGTATGATGCAGAAAAGATGCAGTATAACGGATGAACAGAATAGATGCAATATAACATATGATGCAGAACAGAAGTGATGGAGTATAATATATGATGCAGAACAGAACAGATGCAATATAGCATATGATGCAGAACAGAACAGGTGCAATATAGCATATGATGCAGAACAAAACAGGTGCAATATAGCATATGATGCAGAACAGAACAGATGGAGTTTATTGTATGATGAAGAACATATGATGTATATCGTATAAACGGAACAAATGTAGTATATCGTATGAACAGAAAACATGTAGTCTAACGTATAACGTGTGATGCACTATAACGGATAAAGTATAACGTATGATGCAAAACAGAACAAATTCAATATAACATAAGAAGTAGATCAGATTCAGTGTAACGTATAATGAAAACAAATTCAATATAACATATGATGCAGAACAGAACAGATGGATTATAATGTATGATTCAGAACAGAACAGCTGCTGTATAACTCATGATGCAAAACTGATAAAAAAAAAAACAATATAACGTATGATGGAGAACAGAACAGATGTAGTATAATGTATGATGCAGAACATCTGCGGTATATCGTATGAATATAATAGATGTATTATAACGTGTGGTGCAGAACAGAACATATGGAGTATAATGTATAATGAATAACTTATGCAGTATGAATAGAACACATGTAGTCTAACGTATGAGGAAGAGCGGAACAAGTGCAATATAACGTATGATGCAAAAAAGAACAGATGCAGTATAACGTATGATGCAGAACAAATGCAGTATAACATATGATGCAGAAAAGATGCAGTATAACATATGATGCAGAACAGAACAGATGAATTATAATGTAAGAGAAAATACAATATAAAGTATGATGCAGAACAGAAAAGATGGAGTATAATGTATGATGCAGAACATATGCAGTATATCGTATGAACAGAACAGATACAAGTGCAGTATAACGTATGATGCAAAATAGAACAAGTGCAGTATAACTTATGATGTAGAACAGAACAAGTGCAGTATAACGTATGATGCAAAACATATGTAGTATAACATATGGTGCAGAACAGAACAGATGCAGTTTAATATAAGATGCAGAACAGAAAAGTGCAGTATAACGTATGAACATACTAGATGTATGATAACGTATGATGCAGAACAGAATATATGGAGTATAATGTATAATGAATAACATATGAAGTATATCGTATGAATAGAACACATGTAGTCTAACGTATGATGAAGAACAAAACATGTGCACTATAACGTATGATGCAAAACAGAACAGACACAGTATAACGTATGATGCAGAACAGAATAAATGAAGTATAACGTATGATGTAGAACAAATGCAGTGTAACGTATGATGCAGAACAAATGCAGTATAACGTATAATGCAGAATAGAACAGATGGAATATAATGTAAGAATAGAACAAATACAGTATAACGTATCATGCAGAACAGAACAGATAGAGTATAATGTATGATGTAGAACATATGCAGTATATCGTATGAACAAAACAAATGTAGTATAACTTATGATGCAGAACAGAACAGATGGTGTATAATGTATGATACAGAATAGAACACATGGAGTATAACGTATGATGCAGAACAGAACACATAGAGTATAACATATGATGCCGAACATATGCATTATTTCGTATGTACAGAACAAACGTAGTATAACGCATGATGCAGAACAGAACAAGTGCAGACATGATTAAAATCGAAAAAAAAGTAGTATAACGTATGATGGAGAACAGAATAGATGCAGTATAATATATGATGCAGAACATATGCAGTATATCGTATGAACATAATAGATGTATTATAACGCGTGATGCAGAACATAACATATGGAGTATAACGTATGATGAATAACTTATGCAGTATATCGTATGAACATAACACATGTAGTCTAACGTATGATGAAGAACAGAACGAGTGCAGTATAACATATGATGCAAAACAGAACAGATGCAGTATAATGTATGATGCAGAACAGAACAAATGAAGTATAACGTACGATGCAGAATAGATGCAGTGTAACGTATGATGCAGTACAAATGCAATATAATATATGATGCAGAACAGATACAGTATAACATATGATGCAAAACATAACAAATTGAGTATAATGTAAGAACAATACAGATACATTATAACTTATGATGCAGAACAGAACAAATGGAGTATATTGTATGATGCAGAACGTATGCAATATACCATATGATACAAAATAGAACAAATGGAGTATAATATATGATGCAGAACATATGCAGTATATCGTATGAACAGAACAGATGTAGTATAACGTAATGTAGAACAGAACAAGTGCAATATAACGTATAATATAAAACAGATGCAGAACAGAACAGATATAGTATAACATAAGATGTAGAACAGATATAGCGTAACGTATGATGCAGAACAAATGCAGTATAACATATGAAAATAATAGATGCAATATAACGTATGATGCAGAACAGAACAAATGGTGAATAATATATGATACAGAACAAAACAGATGGAGTATAACGTATGATTTAGAACAGAACAGATACAGTATAACGTATGATGCAGAACAGAACAGATAGAGTATAATGTACGGTGTAAAACATTTGCACTATATCGTTCAAACAGAACAGATGCATTATAACGTATGATGCAAAACAAAACAGATGGACTATAATGTATGATGATGAACATATGTAGTATATCGTATGAATAGAAAACATGTAGTCTAACGTATGATGCAGAACAGAACATGTAGTATAACGTATGATGCACTATAATGAATATACTGTAGCGTATCATGCAAAAAAGAACAGATGCATTATAACATAAGATGTAGGACAAATTCAGTGTAACGTATGATGAAGAACAAATGCAGTATAACGTTTGAATAAAATAGATGCAGTATAACATATGATGCAAAACAGAATAGATGGATTATAATATAAGATTCAAAATAGAACAGATGCAGTATGATGTATCATGCAAAACTGAAAAAAAAAGCAGTATAAAGTATGATGCAGAACAGAACAGATGCAGTATAATATATGATGCAGAACATATGTAGTAGATCGTATGAAAATAATAGATGTATTATAACATATGACGCAGAACATAACATATGGAGTATAATATATAATGAATAACATATGCAATATATCTTATGAACAAAACACATGTAGTCTAACATACGATGAGGAACAGAACAAGTGCAGTATAACGTATGATGCAAGACAGAACAGATACAGTATAATGTATGATGCAGAATAGAACAAATGGAGTATAACGTATGATGTAGAACAGATGCAGTGTAACGTATGATGCAGAAAAAATGCAGTATAACATATGATGCAGAACAGAAAAAATGGAGTATAATGTAAGAAAATTACAGATACAATATAACATATGATGCAGAACAGAACAAATGGAGTATATTGTATGATGCAGAACATATGTAGTATACCATATGATACGGAATAGAACAGATGGAGTATAATGTATGATGCAAAACATAAGTAGTATATCGTATGAACAGAACAAATGTAGTATAAATTATGATGCAGAACAGAACAAGTGCAGTATAACGTATGATGCAAAACAGAACAGATGCAATATAAAGTATGATGTAGAACAGAACAAATGAAATATAATGTATGATGCAAAACGTATGAAGTATTGTATGAACAAAACACATGTAGTCTAACGTATGATGAAGAACAGAACATGTGCAATATAACGTATGATGCAAAACAGATGTAGTATAAAGTATGGTGCAGAACAGAACAGAGCAGATGCAGTTTAACATATGATGCAGAAAATATGCAGTGTAACGTATGATGCAGAAAAGATGCAGTATAACGGATGAACAGAATAGATGCAATATGACATATGATACAAAACAGGAGTGATGTAGTATAATATATGATACAGAACAGGAGTGATGGAGTATAATACATGATGCAGATCAGAACAGAAGCAATATAGCGTATGATGCAGAACAAAACAGATGGAGTTTATTGTATAATGCAAAACATATGATGTGTATCGTATGAACAGAACAAATTTAGTATAACGTAAGATGTAGAACAGAATAAGTGCAATATAACGTATAATGTAAAACAGATGCAGTATAACGTATGCAGAACAGAACAGATGTAGTATAACATAAGATGCAGAACAGATGTTGTGTAACGTATTATGCAGTACATATGCATTATATCGCACGAACTGAATAAAAGTAGTATAACGTATGATGCAGAACAGAAAAAATGGAGTATAACGTATGATGCAGAACATATGCATTATGTCGTATAAGCAGAACAGTTGTAGTATAACGTATGATGCAGAACAGAACAAGTGCAGTATAATGCATGATGCAAAACTGAAGAAAAAAAAGCAGTATAACGTATGATGCAGAACAAAACAGATGCAGTATAATATATGATGCAGAACATATGTAGTATATCGTATGAACATAATAGATGTATTATACCGTATCATGCAGAACAGAACATATGGAGTATAATGTATAATGAATAACATATGTTGTATATCATATGAACAGAACACATGTAGTCTAACGTATGATGAAGAACAGGACAAGTGCAGTATAACGTATGATGCAAAACAGAACAGATGGAGTATAACGTATGATGCAGAATAGAACAAATGTAGTATAACGTATGATGCCGAATAGATGCAGTGTAACATATGATGCAGAACAAATACAGTATAACGTATGAACAGAACAGATGTAGTATAACGTATGACACAGAACAGAACAAGTGCAGTATAACGAATAATGTAAAACAGATGTAATATAGCGTACGATGCAGAACAGAACAGATGTAGTATAACAAAAGATGCAGAACGAATGTAGGGTAACATATGAACATAATAGATGCACTATAACGTATGATGTAGAACAGAACAGATGGTGTATAATAAATGATACAAAACAGAATAGATGCAGTATAATGTATGATACAGAACAGGACAAATGAAGTATAACGTAAGATGCAGAAAAGATGCAGTGTAACGTTTGACGCACAACAAATGGAGTAATTTATGATGCAGAACAGATGCAATATAACATATGATGCAGAACAGAACAGATGGATTACAATGTAAGAACAGAACAGTTAAAATATAATGTATGATGCAGAACAAAACAAATGGAGTATATTGTATGATGCAGAACATATGCAGTATATCGTATGAACAAAACAGATGTAGTATAACTTATGTTGCAGAACAGAATAAGTGCAGTATAACGTATGATGCAAAACAGATTAGGTGCAGTATAACGTATTATGCAGAACAAAACAGATGGAGTATAATGTATGATGCAGAACATACACAATATATCGTATGAACAGAACACACGTAGTCTAACGTATGATGAAGAACAGAACAAGTGCAGTATTAGGTATGATGCAAAACAAATGTGGTATAACATATGGTGCAGAACATAACAGATGCAGTTTAACATATGATGTAGAAAATATGCAGTGTAACATATGATGCAGAAAAGATGCAGTATAACGGATGAACATAATAGATGCAATATAACATATGATGCAGAATATGAGTTATGGAGTGCAATATATGATGCAGAACAGAACAGATGCACTATAGCGTATGATGCAGAACACATCAGATGGAGTATATTGTATGATGCAAAACATAAGATGTACATCGTATGAACGGAACAGATGTAGTATAATGTATGATGCAAAACATAACAAATGGAGTATAATGTATGATGCAAAACATAACAAATGCAGTATAATGTATGAACAGAACAGATGTAGTATAACTTTTGATGCAGAACTTAACAAGTGCAGTATAATGTATGATGCAGAACAAAACAGTAGGAGTATAATGTATGATGCAAAACATATGTAGTATATCGTATGAACAGAACACATGTAGTCTAACGTACGATGAAGAACAGAACAAGTGTATTATTAGGTATGATGCAAAACAGATGTGGTATAATGTATGGTGCAGAACAGAACAGATGCAGTTTAACATACGATACAGAAAATACGCAGTGCAACATATTATGCAGAAAAGATGCAGTATAACGGATGAAGAGAACATATGCAGTATAACATATGATGCAGAACAAGAGTTATGGAGTATAATATATGATGCAAAACATAACAGATACAATATTGCGTATGATGCAAAACAGAACATATGGAGTATATTGTATGATGCAAAACATATGATGTATATTGCATGAACAGAACAAATGTAGTGTAATGTACGATGCAGAACAGAACAAATGGAGTATAATGTATAATGCAGAACATACGGAGTATATCGTATGAACAGTACAAATGTAGTGTAACGTAAGATGCAGAACAGAACAAGTGCAGTACAACTTATAATGTAAAATAGATGCAGTGTAATGTATGATGCAGAACAGAACAGATGTAGTGTAATGTATGATGCATAACAAATGTAGTATAATGTATGATGCAGAAAAAAACAGATAATGTGTAATGTATGATACAGAACAGATGTAGTATAGCAGCACAAAACAAATGTAGTATAATGTATGATGCAAAGCAGAACAGATGGAGTATAATGTATGATGCAGAACATATGCATTATATCGTATGAACAGAACAGATGTAGTATAACGTAGGATGCAGAACAGAAGAAATGCAGTATATCATATGATGCATAATAGAACAGATAGAGTATAATGTATGATGTAGTACATTTGCAGTATATGGTAAGACGCAAAATAAAACAGATGAAGTATATCATATGAACAAAACACATGTAGTCTAACGTATGATGCAGAACAGAACAAGTGCAATATTACGTATGATGCACAACAGATATACTATAACGTATGATGCATAACAGAACAGATGCAGTATAACATCAGATGCAGAACAGATTCAGTGTAACGCATGATGAAGATCAAATGCAGTATAACGTTTGAACAAAATAGATACAGTATAACATATGATGCAAAACATAACAGATGGATTATAATGTATGATACAGAACATAACAGATGTAGTATATTATATGATGTAGAACAGAACAAATGAAGTATATGGTATGATGAGGAACACATGCAGTATATCGTACGAACAGAATAGATGTAGTATAACGTATAATGCAGAACAGAACAGATGGAGTATAGCGTATGCTGCAGAACATATGCATTATTTCGTAAGAACAGAACAGATGTAGTATAACGTATGATGCAGAACAGAACAATTGCAGTATAACACATGATGCGAAACTAAAAAAAAACAGTATAACGTATGATGTAGAACAGAACAGATGCAGTATAATGTATGATACATAACATATGCAGTATATCGTATGAACATAATAGATGTATTATATCGTATCATGCAGAACAAAACACACGCAGTATAATGTATAATGAATAACATATGCAGTATATCGTATGAACAGTACACATGTAGTCTAACGTATGATGAAGAACAGAACAAGGGCAGTATTAAGTATGATGCAAAACAGATATGGCATAACGTATGGTGCAGATCACAACAGATGCAGTTTAACATATGATACAGAAAAGATATAGTATAACATATGATGCAGAACAGGAGTTATGGAGTATAATATATGATGCAGAACGAAACAGATGCAATATAGCGTACGATGCAGAACAGAACAGATGTAGTATATTGTATGATGCAAAACATATGATGTATATTGTATGAACAAAACAGATGTAATATAGTGTATGATGCAGGACAGAACAGATGTAGTATAATGTATGATGCAGAACAGAACAAATGGAGTATAATGTATGATGCATAACATACGAAGTATATCGTATGAACAGTACAAATGTAGTGTAACGTAAGATGCAGAATAGAACAAGTGCAGTATAACATATAATGGAAAACAGATACAGTATGACGTATGATGCAGAACAGAACAGATGCAGTTTAACATATGATGCAGAACAGAACAAGTGCAGTATAACGTATGAACATAATAGATGTATGATAACGTATGATACATAACAGAACATATGTAGTATAATGTATAATGATTAACATATGCAGTATATTGTATGAATAGAACACGTGTAGTCTAACGTATGATGAAGAACAAAACAAGTGCAGTATAACGTATGTTGCAAAACAGAACAGATGCAGTATAACATGATGTAGAACAGAACAAATGGAGTATCGTATGATGTAGAACAAATGCAGTGTAACGTATGATGCAGAACAAATGCAGTGTAACATATAATGCAGAACAGAACAGATGGAGTATAATATAAGAACAGAACAGATACAGTAGAACGTATGATGCAGAATAGAACAGATGGAGTATAATGTGTGATGCAGAACATATGCAGTATATCCTAAGAACAGAACAGATGTAGTATAACTTATGATGCAGAACAGAACAAGTGCAGTATATCGTATAAACATAATAGATATATTATAAGGTATGATTAAAAACAGAACATTTGGAGTATAATGTATAATGAATAACGTATGCAGTATATCGTATGAACAGAACACGTATAGTCTAACGTATGATGAAGAATGAAACAAGTGCAGTATATCGTATAAACATAATAGATATATTATAAGGTATGATTAAAAACAGAACATTTGGAGTATAATGTATAATGAATAACGTATGCAGTATATCGTATGAACAGAACACGTATAGTCTAACGTATGATGAAGAATGAAACAAGTGCAATATAACGTATGATGCGAAACAGAACATATAGAGTATAACATATGATGCAAAACAGAACATATGGAGTATAACATAGGATGCAGAACAGAACAAATTGAGTATAACGTATGATGCAGAACAAATGCAGTGTAACGTATGACGCAGAACAAATGTAGTATAACGTATGATGAGAACAGATGCAGTATAACATATGATGCAAAACAGAACAGATACGGTATAACGTATGATGCAGAACAGAACAGATGAAGTATAACGTATGATGCAGAACATATGCAGTATATCGTATGAGTAGAACAGATGTAGTATAACTTATGATGCAGAACAGAACAAGTGCAGTAAAACGTATGGTGCAAAACATATCAGATGTAGTATAATGTATGATGAAGAACAAAACAGATGGAGTATAATGTATGATGCAGAACATATGCAGTATATCGTATGAACAGAACACATGTAGTCTAACGTATGACGAAGAACAGAAGAAGTGCAGTATAACGTATGATGCAAAACAGATGTAATATAACGCATGGTGCAGGACAGATGTAGTATAACATATGATGCAGAACAAAACAGATGAAATATAACATAAGATGCAGAACATATGAAGTATATCGTATGAACAGAACAAATATAGTATAACTTATGATGAAAAACAGAACAAGTGCAGTATAACGTATGATGCAAAACAGAACAGATGAAGTATAACGTATAATGCAGAACGGAACAGATGGAGTATAACGTATAATGCAAAACATATGCAATATATCGTATGAACAAAACATATGTAGTCTAACGTATGATGAATAACAGAACAAGGGCAGTATAATGTATGATGCAAAACAGATGTAGTATAACGTATGGTGCATAACAGAACATATGCAGTTTAACATATGATGCAGAAAATATTCAGTGTAACGTATGATGCACAAAAGATGTAGTATAATGAATGAACAAAATAGATGCAGTATAACATATGATGCAGAACAGGAGTGATGAAGTATAATATATGATGTAGAACAGAACCGATGCAATATAGCGTATGATGCAGAACATAACAGATGGAGTATATTGTATGATGTAGAACATATGATGTATATCGTATGAACAGAACAGATGTAGTATAACGTATGATGCAGAACAGATGTATATCGTATGAACAGAACAGATGTATTATAACGTATGATGCAGAACAAAATAGATGTAATAACATAAGATGCAGAACAGATGTAGTGTAACGTATGATGCAGAACAAATGCAGTATAAGATATGAACATAATAGATGCAGTATAACGTATGATGTAGAACAGAACAGATGGATTATAATGTATGATACAGAATAGAACAGATGCAGTAAAATGTATGATGCAGAACAGAACAAATGGAGTATATTGTATGATGCATAACATATGCAGTATATCGTACGAACAGAATATATGTAATATAACGTATGATACAGAACAGAGAAGATGGAGTATATCATACGATGTCGAACATATGTATTATTTCGTATGTACTGAACAAATGTAGTATAACGTATAATGCAGAACAGAACAAGTGCAGTATAATGCATGATGCAAAACTGAAAAAAAAAACGGTATAACGTATGATGCATAACAGAACAAATGCAGTATAATGTGTGATGCAGAACATATGCAGTATAATGTATAATGCATAACATATGCAGTATATCGTATGAACAGAACACATGAAGTCTAACGTATGATGAAGAACAGAACAAGTGTAGTATAACGTATGATGCAAAACAGAACAGATGCAGGATAACGTATGATGCAGAACAGAACAAATGGAGTATAACATTTGATGCAGAACAAATGCATTATAACATATAATGCAGAACAGATGCAGTATAACATATGATGCAGAACAGAACAGATGGAGTGTAATGTAAGAACAGAACAAATACGGTATAACGTATGATGCAGAACAGAATAGATGGAGTGTAATGTATGATGCAGAACATGTGCAGTATATCGTATCAACAGAACAGATGTAGTATAACTTATGATGCATAACCGAACAAATGCAGTATAACGTATGATGCAAAACATTACAGATGCAGTATAACGTATGTTGCAGAATAGAACAGATGAAGTATAACGTATGATGAGAACAAATTGCAGTGTAACATATGATGAAGAACAAATGCAGTATAATGTATGAACAGAACAGATGTACTATAACGTATTATGCAGAACATAACAAGTAGAGTATAACGAATAATGTAAAACAGATGCAGTATAACATATGATGCAGAACAGATCAGATGTAATTTAACAAAAGATGCAGAACAAATGTTGTGTAACATATGAATATAATAGATGCAATATAATGTATGATGTAGAATAAAACAGATGGTGTATAATGTATGATACAAAACAGAACAGATGTAGTATAACGTATGATGCAGAACAGAACAGATGGAGTCTATTGTATGATGCAGAACATATGTAGTACATCGTATGAACATAACACATGTAGTCTAATGTATGATGAAGAACAGAACAAGTGCATTTTTCGGTATGATGCAAAACAGATGAGGTATAACGTATGGTGTAGAACAGAACATATGCAGTTTAACATGTGATGCATAAAATCTGCAGTGCAACATATGATGCAGAAAAGATGTAGTATAACGGATGAACAAAATATATGAAATATAATATATGATGCAAAACAGAACAGATGCAATATAGCGTACATGGCAGAACAGAACATATGGAGTATATTGTATGATGCAAAACATATGATGTATATGGTTTGAACAGTACAAATGTAGTGTAACGGAAGATGCAGAACAGAACAAGTGCAGTATAGCGTATAATGTAAAATAGATGCAGTATAACGTATGATACAGAACAGAACAGATGTAGAATAACATAAGATGCATAACAAATGTAGTGTCAGGTATGATTCAGAACAAATACAGTATAACATATGAACATAATAGATGCAGTATAATGTATGATGCAAAAAAAAACAGATGGTGTATAACGTATGATACAAAACATATGTAGTATAGCAGAATAAAACAAATGGTGTATGATGTAGAACATATGCAATACGAACAGAACAGATGTAATATAACGTATGATGCAAAACAGAATAGATGCAGTATAGTATGATGCAGAATAGAACAGATAGAGTATAATGTTTGATGTAGTACATTTGCAGTATATCGTATGAACAAAACTGATGTATTAGAACGTATGATGCAGAACAAAACAGATGGAGTATATCGTATGAACAGAACACATGTAGTCTAACGTATGATACAAAACAGAACAAGTGCAGTATTACGTATGATGCACAACAAATATACTATAACGTATGATACAAAAAGAACAGATTGCAGTATAACATAAGATGCAGAACAGATTCAGTGTAATGCATGATAAAGAACAAATGCAGTATAACGTTTGAACAAAATAGATGCAGTATAAAATATGATGCAGAACATAACAGATGGATGATAATGTATGATACAGAACATAACAGATGTAGTATAATGTATGATGCAGAACAGAATAGACGGAGTATATTGTATGTTGCAGAACATATGCAGTATATCGTACGAACAGAATAGATGTAGTATAACGAATGATGCAGAACAGAACAGATGGAGTATAACGTATGTTGCAGAACATATGCATTGTTTCGTATGAATAGAACAAATGTAGTATAATGTATGATGCAGAATAGAACAAATGGAGTATAATGTATGATGTAGAACATGTGCAGATATCGTATGAACAATACATGTGTAGTATAACGTAAGATGCAGAACAGAACAAGTGCAGTATAACGTACAATGTAAAACAGATGTAGTATAACGTATGATGCAGGACAAAATAGATGTAGTATAACATAAGATGCAGAATAGATGTAGTGTAACGTATTATGCAGAACAAATGCAGTATAACATATAAACATAATAGATGCAAGATAACGTATGACGCAGAACAGAACAAATGGATTATAATTTATGAAATAGAACTAAACAGTGTAACGTATGACGCAGAACAAATGGAGTGTAACGTATGACGCAGAACAAATGCAGTGTAACGTATGACGCAGAACAAATGCAGTATTACGTATGATGCAGAACAGATTCAGTATAACATATGATGCAGAACAGGACAGATGGAGTATAATGTAAGAACAGAACTGATACAGTATAACGTATGATGTAGAACAGAACAGATGGAGTATAACGTATGATGCAGAACATATAAAGTATATCGTATGAACAGAATAGATGTAGTATAACTTATGTTGTAGAACAAAACAAGTGTTGTAGAACATATGATGCAAAACATAACAGATGCAGTATAATGTATGATGCAGATCAGAACAGACATTATGCAGTATATCGTATGAACAGAACACATGTAGTCTAACGTATGGTGAAGAACAGAACAAGTGCAGTATAACGTATGATGCAAAACAAATGTAGTATAACGTATGGTGCAAAACAGAACAGATGCGGTTTAACATATGATGCAGTAAAGATGCAGTATAACAGATGAAAAGAATAGATGCAGTATAACATATGATGTAAAACAGGAGTGATGGAGTATAATATATGATACAGAACAGAACAAATCCAATATAGCGTATGATGCAGAACAGAACAGATGGAGTATGTTGTATGATGTAAAACATAAGATGTATATCTTATGAACAAAATAAATGTATTATAACGTATCATGCAGAACAGAACAAATGGAGTATAATGTATGATGCAGAACATGCGCAGTATATCGTATGAACAGTACAGGTGTAGTATAACGTAAGATGCAGACTAGAACAAGTGCAGTATAACGTACAATGTAAAACAAATGCAGTATAACGTATGATGTAGAACAGAATAGATGTAGTAAAACATAAGATGTAGAACAGATGTAGTTAAACGTATGACGTAGAACAAATGCAGTATAACGTATGACACAGAACAGAACATATGGATTATAATGTAAGATACAGAACAGAACAGATGCAACATGATGTATGATGCAGAACAGAACATATGGAGTATATTGTATGATGCAGAATAAATGCAGTGTTACGTATGACGCAGAACAAATAAAGTATTACGTTTGATGCAGAACAGATGCAGTATAACATATGTTGAAGAACAAAACAGATGGAGTATAATGTAAGAACAGAACAGATACGGGATAACGTATGATGCAGAACAGAACAGATGGAATATAATGTATGATGCAGAACATATGCAGTATCGTATGAACAAAGTAGATTTAGTATAACTTATGATGAAGAACAGAACAAGTGCAGTATTACGTGTGATGCAAAACATATGTAGTATAACGTATGGTGCAGAATAGAACAGATGCAGTTTAACATATGATGCAGAAAATATGCAGTGTAACATATGATGCAGAATAGATGCAGTATAACGGATGAATATAATAGACTTTAAAATAAATAATTTTGTACAAGGCTCATTTACTTATAGGCCCATTTCGTATTAGGTAAACCTAATTAGTGTTAAACTTATAGGAATTGAGAGCGGAGGCAGATCATTATTCAATTTGATATTTTTGTGAGTTTAAGCTCTGCTAGGGTTCTTCCTTGCATCCTCGATCTTATCAGGAATTCTTCGATTCTTGTGTGGCGATCATCCTTGGCTTATCAAACATTCTTGTTTGTGTGACGCCTTCCTTTTCATATCTATCTTTCTTTGTTTATTTTGCATTTTTATTATATAAAATAGTTCTTAAATTTCAGCCGTCTTCAAACCCTAATTCTCAAACGTCGAGTATTCTATTAATTCTGGGTTAGGATCATATCAAGAACAGAACAAGTGCAGTATAATGCATGATGCAAAACTAGAAAAAAGAAAGCAGTATAACGTATGATATAGAATAGAACAGATGGAGTATAATGTAAGAATAGAACAGATACGGGATAACGTATGATGCAGAACAGAACAGATGGAGTATAATGTATGATACAGAACATATGCAGTATATCATATGAATAGAGTAGATGTAGTATAACTTATGATGCAGAAAAGAACAAGTGCAGTATAACGTACGATGCAAAACAGTTGTAGTATAAAGTATGGTGCAGAACAGAACAGATGTAATTTAACATATGATGCAGAAAATATGCAGTGTAACATATGATGCAGAATAGATGCAGTATAACGGATGAACATAACAGATGCAGTATTACATATGATGCAGAACAGGAATGATGGAGTAAAGTATATGATGCAGAACAGAACAAATGGAGTATATTGTATGATGTAGACTTTATGATGTATATCGTATGAACAGAACAGATGTATTATAACGTATGATACAGAACAGAAAAAATGGAGTATAACGTATGATGCAGAACATGTGCAGTATATCGTATGAACAGTACAGGTGTAGTATAACGTAAGATGCAGAACAGAACAAGTGCAGTATAACGTACAATGTAAAACAGATAGAACATAACCTATGATGCAGAACAGAATAGATGTAGTATAACATAAGATTCAGAACAGATGTAGTGTAACGTATGATGCGAACAAATTGCAGTATAACATATGAACATAATAGATGCAATATAACGTATGACGCAGAATAGAACAAATGGATTATAATGTATGATACAGAAAAGAACAAAGGCAGCATAATGTATGATGCAGAACAGAACAAATGAAGTATATTGTATGATATAGAACATATGCAGTATATTGGACAAACTGAATAGATGAAGTATAACATATGATGTAGAACAAAACAGATGGAGTATAACGTATGATGCCGAACATATGTATTATTTCGTATGTACAGAACAGATGTAGTATAACGTATGATGCAGAACAGAACAAGTGCAGTATAATTCATGATGAGAAACTGAAAAAAAAAGCAGTATAACGTATGATACAGAACAGAACAAATGCAGCATAATGTATGATGCAGAACATATGCAGTATATCGTATGAACATAATAGATGTATTATAATGTATGATGCAGAACAGAACATATGGAGTATAATAAATGATGAATAATGTAACATCCCAAAAATTTAAATATAGTTTAAGAGAGGTTTTTATAACAGAGAGAAATATAAAAATAATTAAAAATTATGAATTTTTGAAATTACTGTGGTAAATAGTAAAATTACTATGGTAAATTGTAAATTTACTGTGATAAATAATAAAATTACTGTGGTAAATAGTAAAATTACTGTAGTATATAATAGAATCACTGAGGTAAATAGTAAAATCACTGAGGTAAATAGTAAAATTACTGTAGTAGAATATTCTGTGGAATATTCTGTGGAATATTCTGTGGAATATTCTGTAGAATATTCTGTAGCAAATAGTACCTTGGGAATTCTATAAATAGGGCCTAGGGATTTCAGATGAGAAAACAAACCAAAGAACATTTCTATATTCTCTCAAGCTCTCTCTTAGGAAGAAATATCTCTAAAAGAGGAGTAAGTAAGTAGAGGAAGAGTATAGGAAGCTGGGAGAAACCTATAAGGGGAGCTGTCCTTATCCTACTCTTCTATTCTTTATTTTGTTGTTACTTTCATTATATTTCTTTAGTTTTTCGGATACTAAGGTGCGAAGATAATTCTTAGTATGCTCTGTGGTTGCGGTTTTGTCCGATCTTCCACATCAGAACAGAATTATTCTTGTTACGAGGAAAAGTGTGGTACTGTTTATTGTTTCTTGATGTTTCCTTGATAATTCTTGGTGTTTCTTGTTTCTTGGTTTCTTGATTTATTGGTGTTTATTGGTGTTTCTTGAAATATGTCTGGTTTTGAGTTGGATATGAATAAGTGGTGACATGCATGGTTGCATGAAATTGGTGATGGACTTGAATTGCTTAATGACCGATTTGAAATGCCTAGTGGAGAGGCAATATTCTAAGATTGCTTGGTGAATAGGCAATGCTTAGAAGGTTTTGAAATGAATATGACCTAGTAAAGAGGTCAAGATTTAAAATGTGATAAAGGTCATTATACAATTCAAGGTCCTAAAGCATGTTGCATGATGACTGGATAGTAGTAGACCAAGTCCGTAAGTTACGGATTCCGTCTGTGTGAGTGGAATGCCGTGGACTGGGGGGTTCTCTTGGTGGGGAAATTGCCCTGCTCATGATGATCACATGTTGCGGGGGAGGTCCTGCCGGACACTGAGGGAACTCGACAATTACGGAGTGTCTACCACTGGTGGGTCTGGAGGATGTGAGGACCAGATGCCCCAGGCTATTTTCAGTGGATGGCGCCACATTGCATGTTGAGTAAATAGGGAAAGTACATCGTGAGGATACATGCATCATATAGGAATAAGAGCATGCAATAGTGATTATGTGTTTTGATTGAATACATGATTATTGTGATAAATTACTGATTCGTTTTATGGTTGATTGGTGGTTTTACCTTGTGAATTGAATTAATGGTTTGGACACAGGTTTTATATCAATAAATTACTATTTTTAAAGAAATTGAAGAATATTATATATGGTTTAAAGAATATTGGTTTTATGAATATTTTTCCTTATTTTCAAAAGTTTTACTATAATTAAAATTATTTGAGGATTAAGGAAAGCTCACCCTTGCAATTCTATTTTTACAGATTTGCAGGATTGAGAAGTTGTCACTGTTTCGCAATGGTTGTTACTACTATCTTGTTGAAGATGCTTGCTATGTTTTGCATGTAGAAGTGTTGAGTAAATGTTCTAAGGTAGTAGAAAGGTAGTTATGTAAAATAATAATAGGACAAAGTTATGTAATCTGGTTGTAATGAACTTTAAAACCTATGTAATAAAAGTGTTGTTTTCTAAATCTCTTTTATCTAATATATCATTAACCACTTTAAATTACAAAATATAAGTAAAATAAGTAAATTACAAGGGGGTGTTACAAATAACATATGCAGTATATCGTTTGAACAGAACATATGTAGTCTAACCTATGACGAAGAACAGAACAAGTGTTGTATAACGTATGATGCAAAACAGAACAAATGAAGTATAACGTATGATGCAGAACAGAACAAATGAAGTATAACGTATAATGCAGAACAAATGCAGTGTAACGAATGATGCAGAACAAATGCAGTATAACGAATGATGCAGAACAAATGCAGTATAACATAAGATGCAGAACAGAACAGATGGAGTATAATGTAAGAACATAACAGATGCAGTATAACGTATGATGCAGAACAGAACAGATAGAGTATAACGTATGATGCAGAACATATGCAGTGTATCGTATGAACAGAACACATGTAGTCTAACGTATGATGAAGAACAGAACAAGTGCAGTATAACATATGATGCAAAACATAACAGATGAAGTATAACGTATGATGCAGAATAGAACAGATGGAGTATAACGTATGATGCAGAACATGTGCGGTATATCGTATGAACAGTACAGGTGTAGTATAACGTAAGATGCAGAACAGAACAAGTGCAGTATAACGTACAATATAAAACAGATGTAACATAACGTATGATGCAGAACATAATCGATGTAGTATAACATAAGATGCAGAACAGATGTAGTATAACGTATGATGCAGAACAAATGCAGTATAACACATAAACATAATAGATGCAGTATAACGTATGACGCAGAAAAGAACTGATGGATTATAATGTATGATACAGAACAGAAAAGATGCAACATAATGTATGATGGAGAACAGAACAAATGGATTATATTGTATGATGCAGAACATATGCAGTATATTGTACGGACAGAATAGATGTAGTATAACATATGATGCAAAACAGAACAGATGGAGTATAACGTATGATGACAAACATATGCATTATTTCGTATGTACATAACAGATGTAGTATAACGTATGATGCAGAACTGAACAAGTGTTGTATAACGCATGATGCAAATCTGAAAAGAGAGTAGTATAACGAATGATGCAGAACAGAGCAAATGCAGTATAATGTATGATGCAGAACATATGCAGTATATCGTATGAACATAATAGATGTATTATAATGTATGATGCAGAACAGAACATATGGAGTATATGTATAATGAATAACATATGCAGTATATCGTATGAACAAAACACATGTTGTGTAACGTATGATGAAGAACAGAACAAGTGCAGTATAATGTATGATGCAAAACTGAACAGATTCAGTATAACGTATGATGCAGAACAGAACTAACGGAGTATAATGTATGATGCAGAACAAATTCAGTGTACGTATGATGCAAAACAAATGCAGTATAACGTATGATGCAGAACAGATGAACTATAACATATGATGCAGAACAGAACAGATGGAGTATAATGTAAGAACAAAACAGATATGGTATAACGTATGATGCAGAACAGAACAGATGGAGTATAATGTATGATGCAGAACATATGCAGTATATCGTATGAACATAACAGATATAGTATAACTTATGATGCAGAACAGAACAAGTGTTGTATAACGTGTGATGCAAAACATCACAGATGCAGTATAACGTATTATGCAAAACAAAACAGATGGAGTATAATGCATGATGCAGAACATATGATGAGGACATCAAGACCCAAGAGTTTGAGGCCCATGATGAGAAGAATCAAAATCAAGACCCAATACATGAAATGATTTTACCCATGACTAGGAGCAGATTCAGAAAGTCCCAAGAAGTATTACAACTCAAGGTGGCCCATGTGTTTGAGACTGAATTGTTAGCAGCCCAACAAAACCCGGAAGCTTATAACATATATAGCCTGCCTGGTGGACTAGGAGGCCCATTTATTTTGTAATAGACTTTAAAATAAATAATTGTGTACAAGGCCCATTTACTTATAGGCCCATTTCGTATTAGGTAAACCTAATTACTATTAAACTTATAGGAATTGAGAGCGGAGGCAGATCATTATTCAATTTGATATTTTTGTGAGTTTAAGCTCTGCTAGGGTTCTTCCTTGCATCCTCGATCTTATCAGGAATTCTTCGATTCTTGTGTGGCGATCATCCTTGGCTTATAAAACGTTCTTGTATGTGTGACGCCTTCCTTTTCATATCTATCTTTCTTTGTTTATTTTGCATTTTTATTATATAAAATAGTTCTTAAATTTCAGCCGTCTTCAAACCCTAATTCTCAAACGTCGAGTATTCTATTAATTCTGGGTTAGGATCATATCAAGAACAGAACAAGTGTAGTATATGCATGATGCAAAACTGGAAAAAAGAAAGCAGTATAACGTATGATATAGAACAGAACAGATGGAGTATAATGTAAGAATAGAACAGATACGGGATAACGTATGATGCAGAACAGAACAGATGGAGTATAATGTATGATACAGAACATATGCAGTATATCGTATGAACAGAGTAGATGTAGTAACGTATGATACAGAACAGAACAAGTGCAGTATAACGTATGATGCAAAACAGTTGTAGTATAAAGTATGGTGCAGAACAGAACAAATGTAATTTAACATATGATGCAGAAAATATGCAGTGTAACATATAATGCAGAATAGATGCAGTATAACGGATGAACATAATAGATGCAGTATTACATATGATGCAGAACAGGAATGATGGAGTAAAGTATATGATGCAGAACAGAACAGATGGAGTATATTGTATGATGTAGACCATATGATGTATATCGTATGAACAGAACAAATGTATTATAACGTATGATACAAAACAGAAAAAATGGAGTATAACGTATGATGCAGGACATGTGTAGTATATCGTATGAACAGTACAGGTGTAGTATAACGTAAGATGCAGAACAGAACAAGTGCAGTATAACGTACAATGTAAAACAGATGGAACATAACCTATGATGCAGAACAGAATAGATGTAGTATAACATAAGATGCAGAACAGATGTAGTGTAACGTATGATGCAGAACAAATGCAGTATAACATATGAACATAATAGATGTAGTATAACGTATGACGCAGAATAGAACAGATGGATTATAATGTATGATACAGAACAGAACAAATGAAGTATATTGTATGATATAGAACATATGCAGTATATTGGACAAAACAGAATAAATGAAGTATAACATATGATGTAGAACAAAACAGATGGAGTATAACGTATGATGCCGAACATATGTATTATTTCGTATGTACAGAACAGATGTAGTATAACGTATGATGCAGAACAGAACAAGTGCAGTATAATTCATGATGCAAAACTGGAAAAAACAGCAGTATAACGTATGATACAGAACAGAACAAATGCAGTATAGTGTATGAACATAATAGATGTATTATAATGTATGATGCAGAACAGAACATATGGAGTATAATGTATAATGAATAACATATGCAGTATATCGTTTGAACAGAACATATGTAGTCTAACCTACGAAGAACAGAACAAGTGCTGTATAACGTATGATGCAAAACAGAACAAATGAAGTATAACGTATGATGCAGAACAGAACAAATGGAGTATAACGTATAATGTAGAACTAATGTAGTGTAACGTATGATGCGAACAAATTGCAGTATAACGAATGATGCAAAACAAATGCAGTATAACATATGGTGCAGAACAGAATAGATGGAGTATAATGTAAGAACATAACAGATGCAGTATAACGTATGATGCAGAACAGAACAGATGGAGTATAACGTATGATGCAGAACATATGCAGTGTATCGTGTAACATCCCAAAAATTTAAATATAGTTTAAGAGAGGTTTTTATAATAGAGAGAAATATAAAAATAATTAAAAATTATGAATTTTTGAAATTACTGTAGTAAATAGTAAATTACTGTGCAAATAGTAAATTACTGTACAAATAGTAAAATTACTGTGGTAAATAATAAAATTACTGTGGTAAATAGTAAAATTACTATGGTAAATAGTAAATTTACTGTGATAAAATTACTGTGGTAAAAAGTAAAATTACTGTAGTAAATAATAAAATCACTGAGGTAAATAGTAAAATCACTAAGGTAAATAGTAAAATTACTGTAGTAGAATATTCTGTAGAATATTCTGTGGAATATTCTGTAGAATATTCTATATTCTGTAGAAAATAGTACCTTGGGAATTCTATAAATAGGGCCTAGGGATTTCAGATGAGAAAACAAACCAAAGAACATTTCTATATTCTCTCAAGCTCTCTCTTAGGAAGAAATATCTCTAAAAGAGGAGCAAGTAAGTAGAGGAAGAGTATAGGAAGCTGTAGAGGAAGAGTATAGGAAGCTGAGAGAAACCTTTAAGGGGAGCTGTCCTTATCCTACTCTTCTATTCTTTGTTTTGTTGTTACTTTCATTATATTTCTTTAGTTTTTCGGATACTAAGGTGCGAAGATAATTCTTAGTATGCTCTGTGGTTGCGGTTTTGTCCGATCTTCCACATCAGAACAGAATTATTCTTGTTACGAGGAAAAGTGTGGTACTGTTTATTGGTTCTTGATGTTTCCTTGATAATTCTTGGTGTTTCTTGTTTCTTGGTTTCTTGATTTATTGGTGTTTATTGGTGTTTCTTGGTATTGATTTCATATCGAAATATGTCTGGTTTTGAGTTGGATATGAATAAGTGGTGACATGCATGGTTGCATGAAATTGGTGATGGACTTGAATTGCTTAATGACCGATTGGAAATGCCTAGTGGAGAGGCAACATTCTAAGATTGCTTGGTGAATGGGCAATGCTTAGAATGAGGTGAAATAAAGATGACCTGGTGGAAAGGTCGATATTTGAGATATGATGACGGTCATTATACAATTCAAGGTTCTAAAGCATGTTGCATGATGACTGGATAGTAGTAGACCAAGTCCGTAAGTTACGGATTCCCGTCTGTGTGAGTGGAATACCGTGGACTAGAGGGGGTTCTCTTGGTGGGGAAATTGCCCTGCTCATGATGATCACATGTTGCGGGGGAGGTCCTGCCGGACACTGAGGGAACTCGACAAATTACGGAGTGTCTACCTCTGGTGGGTCTGATTGAGTGGGAGAATCAGATGCCCCAGGCTATTTTCAGTGGAGGGCGCCACAATGCATTTCGAGTAAAGAGTGAAAATGCATGGTGAAGGTGCATGCATCATGTAGGCTTAGGAGCATACATAAGTGATTGTGTGTTTGATTGAATGGAATTCATGCCTGAATCATTGATTGTGATTGATGGTTTGTTTGATTTGGTTTATGGGTGTTGATTGCCTTATTATGTGATTGATATTTTGATGGTCATGGATATGTATGGAAGTATGATTTTAAAAGTGATAATTTCGATGAAATTTCTAAATTTATAAAAGAAAAGATTTTCCTTGAAGAATATTAAAGAATATTGGTTTTATGAATATTTTTCCTTATTTTCAAAAGTTTTACTATAATTAAAATTATTTGAGGATTAAGGAAAGCTCACCCTTGCAATTCTATTTTTACAGATTTGCAGGATTGAGAAGTTGTCACTGTTTCGCAATGGTTGTTACTACTATCTTGTTGAAAATGCTTGCTATGTTTTGCATGTAGAAGTGTTGAGTAAATAATAATAGGACAAAGTTATGTAATCTGGTTGTAGTGAATTTTAAAATCTATGTAATAAAAGTGTTGTTTTCTAAATCTCTCTTTTATCTACTATATCATTAACCACTTTAAATTACAAAATATAAGTAAAATAAGTAAATAAGAGGAGGGTGTTACATTAGTGGTATCAGAGCAGGTCGAACCAGTTCGACTTGTGAGTTATGTGTCTGCTATGTTTTTGTTGTGTGAATGATTGATTGCTTGTGTGCTTTGTGTGCTTGTTTGATTATTTGGTGTGTTTACTTGATTGCTTCTTGGTTCAATCAATGAAAAATTAGTTTTAAGGTTAGTGACATGGCTTAAGATTAGATAGGAATAGAAAGTAGTGGTTGAAAGAAGTTATAGAATTGTAGTTAAAGCCCTATAAGTTCTTACCTAAGTTTTTGATAAGCAGAGTAGGCTAAGAAGAAAAACGAAGAGTTTAGGAAAAGGAGTTGTTGAACTTATAAAGGATGTTCCTACCAAAGACTATAGATTTAAGGAGAAAATTACCCTTTTAAGAGTATTTTCCATAAAAGAGAACTCCCTTAGAAGAGAAAAAGATAGAAAATTTTAGAACCAAAATCAATATATGAAATTCTCCTTAGAAAGTAACAAGCAAATAAAGAGGATCGAAAGTGAATCCTAAAGGAAGCCAATTTTAGGAAATGATCCCTTCGAAGGAGAAGTCGTATTAAGGATTAGAAAAACCTAAGAATATCACCAAAATTAAAAGTCCTTAAGATAACTTCATAGGAAATGATTAGTAACCACCTACCTCTTATCCTAATACAAACCTTTTGACAACACTAAGATGCATTTAGAAGATATACTAGGATGATACAATAATGGTTGATGCATTTTGATGGTTAAAGAAACCTTAGAGAAGCTAGAAGGATTTAAAATCCGAGAAAGGAACTAGTATTTTAAGGTAGAAAGAGTTTTAGTTACAGGAGGAATAAGTAGTAACCCAAGGAGGAATTAAAGTTGAAACGCTTAGGAAGATTACCTAATGTTAAAGGATTAACCATCTTGACTTGAGAAGACTAAGTTTTGTATAGCATGACCAATAGTTTTAAAGAGGCACCAACAATATCAACTAGGGAAATCAAAGGTTGTAGGAAGAATATTCACCCTTGATGGAGTTAAGGTCTCAAATATCAATGATCTAGTACAAGGTACGTACGTGGAATTTCTTTACTTGTACTATCTGACTCTGGTGCCATTCATTCCTTTATATCTATAGATTGTGCTAAAAGGTTACAACTTCCACTATTTTTCTAGACATTGATTTAATAATAATTACCTCTACCTATGAGTTTGTTACAACCACCCATATCTGTTTAGATTATCCTATAAAACTAAGTAACAAAACCTTCATAGTTAACCTAGTTGCCTACCTTTAAACCAAATTAATATTATCCTTGGAATGGACTAGTTATCTTTCAACTATGTCGATAGATCGCATTTTAATAAAACCTTAATCTTTTTCGAATCAAGTAAGAAAGGATATTGAGATAATTTCTACCAACCAAGTGAAATAGGATATGAAGAAACACAATTAGGTATATATGATCCTTTCTAACCTTGAAGTAGAATGAAAGGTCACCTTCGATAATAAACCTATGGTACAGGATTTCTCTGAGGTATTTTCTGAAGAAGTAAACCAACTACCACCTGAAAGGGAAGTTGAATTTTCTATAGACCTGATACTTGGGACTGGACCAATTTCTATTACACCCTATATGATGTCACCCTTAGGATTAGCGGAGCTAAAAGAAACAAATAGAAGAACTATTGAAGAAACAGTTTATTAGACCTAGTGTATCACCTTGGGGAGCACCCGTACTCCTAGTAAAGAAGAAAGACGGAACTATGAGACTTTGTGTAGATTATAGACAACTAAATAAGGTAACCATTAAGAATAAGTACCCCTTACCAAGGATAGATGATCTTATGGACCAACTAGTAGGAGCTTGTGTATTTAGTAAGATTGATCTAAGATCTGGATATCACCAAATAAGGGTAAAAGCTGAAGATATCCCTAAAACGGCTTTCAGTACCCGATATGGACACTATGAGTACATGGTTATGCCCTTTGGCGTAACTAATGCACCCGCGGTATTTATGGATTACATGAATAGGATATTTCAACCATACTTGGATAAATTTGTGGTAGTATTTATAGATGACATTTTGGTATACTCAAGAACCAAAGAGGAACATGCTAAACATCTTAGAGTGGTGTTACAAATCTTGAAAGATCAACAGTTATATGCGAAATGGTCCAAATGTGAATTTTGGTTAGAAGAAGTTAGTTTCCTAGGACATGTAATATCACAAGGAGGAATTGCAGTAGATCCACATAAAGTAGACGCAGTTCTAAAATGGGAAAGACCAAAAAATGTGACAGAAATAAAGAGTTTTCTAGGATTAGCTGGATATTATAGAAGATTTATAAAAGATTTCTCCAAGATAGCCTTGCCTCTCACAATCTTAACTAGAAAAAGCCAAGCTTTTGTATGGAATAACGACTGTGAACAAAGTTTCCAAACCCTTAAGAAAAAAAAAAAACTAACTACTGCTCCTGTTTTGACCTTACCAACCCCAACTGAATCATTTGAGGTTTATTGTGATGCCTCTAAACTAGGTTTAGGAGAGGTACTAATGCAAGGAGGAAAAGTGGTAGCCTATGCATCAAGACAATCAAAAACCATCAATGGAACTACCCAACCCATGACCTAGAACTAGCTGCAGTAGTATTTGCGCCTAAAATATGGCGACACTATCTTTTTAGGACAAGATTTGAGGTATTTAGTAATCACAAAAGCCTTAAGTAACCAAAAGGTGTTAAACATGAAGCAAGGAAGGTGGATAACATTTCTAAGAGATCATGGTTTCAATCTTAAGTGCAAACTAGACAAAGAAAATGTAGTGGTTGGCACCTTAAGTAGGAAGACCATAGCAATGTCAAGTTTAATGGTCAAAAAAGATGGATTTAATAGAGCAATTTAGGAACTTCAACCTTGCATGTGAGTTTACTCCTATTAAGTTAGGAGCCTTAAGAATAAATGAATTTATGAATGAAATAAGACAGAAACAAGAAATGGATCCTATTCTTAAGAATTAAGAAAAGAAAAATATTAATGAAAACAAATGAGGAAGATTTATAAGAGGGAAAAGAGGAAATCATAGTCTCGCATATAAGGATAGCAAGGTTGAGGGTAACAATTAGATTTCAAAACATAAGGTAAAATTATAAGAGGAAGTAGTTGAAAGTAAAGAAACTTTGGGAAAGTAGAATAGAAGAATAAGATATGTAACAAGAATGGAAATTTCGAGGACGAAATTTTTTAAAAGGAGGGGAGTATTGTAACATCCCAAAAATTTAAATATAGTTTAAGAGAGGTTTTTATAATAGAGAGAAATATAAAAATAATTAAAAATTATGAATTTTTGAAATTACTGTAGTAAATAGTAAATTACTGTGTAAATAGTAAATTACTGTGCAAATAGTTAATTACTGTGCAAATAGTAAATTACTGTGCAAATAGTAAAATTACTGTGGTAAATAATAAAATTACTGTGGTAAATAGTAAAATTACTATGGTAAATAGTAAATTTACTGTGGTAAAAAGTAAAATTACTGTAGTAAATAATAAAATCACTGAGGTAAATAGTAAAATCACTAAGGTAAATAGTAAAATTACTGTAGTAGAATATTCTGTGGAATATTCTGTGGAATATTCTGTGGAATATTCTGTAGAATATTCTATATTCTGTAGAATATTCTGTAGCAAATAGTACCTTGGGAATTCTATAAACAGGGCCTAGGGATTTCAGATGAGAAAACAAACCAAAGAACATTTCTATATTCTCTCAAGCTCTCTCTTAGGAAGAAATATCTCTAAAAGAGGAGCAAGTAAGTAGAGGAAGAGTATAGGAAGCTGTAGAGGAAGAGTATAGGAAGCTGAGAGAAACCTGTAAGGGGAGCTGTCCTTATCCTACTCTTCTATTCTTTGTTTTGTTGTTACTTTCATTATATTTCTTTAGTTTTTCGGATACTAAGGTGCGAAGATAATTCTTAGTATGCTCTGTGGTTGTGGTTTTGTCCGATCTTCCACATCAGAACAGAATTATTCTTGATACGAGGAAAAGTGTGGTACTGTTTATTGGTTCTTGATGTTTCCTTGATAATTCTTGGTGTTTCTTGTTTCTTGGTTTCTTGATTTATTGGTGTTTATTGGTGTTTCTTGGTATTGATTTCATATCGAAATATGTTTGGTTTTGAGTTGGATATGAATAAGTGGTGACATGCATGGTTGCATGAAATTGGTGATGGACTTGAATTGCTTAATGACCGATTGGAAATGCCTAGTGGAGAGGCAACATTCTAAGATTGCTTGGTGAATGGGCAATGCTTAGAATGAGGTGAAATAAAGATGACCTGGTGGAATGGTCGATATTTGAGATATGATGACGATCATTATACAATTCAAGGTTCTAAAGCATGTTGCATGATGACTGGATAGTAGTAGACCAAGTCCGTAAGTTACGGATTCCCGTCTGTGTGAGTGGAATACCGTGGACTAGAGGGGTTCTCTTGGTGGGGAAATTGCCCCGCTCATGATGATCACATGTTGCGGGGAGGTCCCGGACACCGAGGGAACTCGACAAATTACGGTGTCTACCTCCGGTGGGTCCGATTGAGTGGGAGAATCAGATGCCCCAGGCTATTTTCAGTGGAGGGCGCCACATTGCATTTCGAGTAAAGAGTGAAAATGCATGGTGAAGGTGCATGCATCATGTAGGCTTATGAGCATACATTAGTGATTGTGTGTTTGATTGAATGGAATTCATGCCTGAATCATTGATTGTGATTGATGGTTTGTTTGATTTGGTTTATGGGTGTTGATTGCCTTATTATGTGATTGATATTTTGATGGTCATGGATATGTATGGAAGTATGATTTTAAAAGTGATAATTTCGATGAAATTTCTAAATTTATAAAAGAAAAGATTTTCCTTGAAGAATATTAAAGAATATTGGTTTTATGAATATTTTTCCTTATTTTCAAAAGTTTTACTATAATTAAAATTATTTGAGGATTAAGGAAAGCTCACCCTTGCAATTCTATTTTTACAGATTTGCAGGATTGAGAAGTTGTCACTGTTTCGCAATGGTTGTTACTACTATCTTGTTGAAAATGCTTGCTATGTTTTGCATGTAGAAGTGTTGAGTAAATAATAATAGGACAAAGTTATGTAATCTGGTTGTAATGAATTTTAAAATCTATGTAATAAAAGTGTTGTTTTCTAAATCTCTCTTTTATCTACTATATCATTAACCACTTTAAATTACAAAATATAAGTAAAATAAGTAAATAAGAGGAGGGTGTTACATATCGTATGAACAGAACATATGTAGTCTAACGTATGATGAAAAACAGAACAAGTGCAGTATAACGTATGATGCAAAACATAACAAATGAAGTATAATGTATGATGCATAATAGAACAGATGGAGTATAACGTATGATGCAGAACATGTGCAGTATATCGTATGAACAGTACAGGTGTAGTATAACGTAAGATGCAGAACAGAACAAGTGCAGTATAACGTACAATGTAAAACAAATGGAACATAATCTATGATGCAGAACAGAATAGATGTAGTATAACATAAGATGCAGAACAGATGTAGTGTAACATATGATGCAGAACAAATGCAGTATAACATATGAACATAATAGATGCAGTATAACGTATGACGCAGAACATAACAGATGGATTATAATGTATGATACAGAACAGAACAAACGCAACATAATGTATGATGCAGAACAGAACAAATGAAGTATATTGTATGATATAGAACATATGCAGTATATTGGACAAACAGAATAGATGAAGTATAACATATGATGTAGAACAAAACAGATGGAGTATAACGTATGATGCCGAACATATGTATTATTTCGTATGTACAGAATAAATGTAGTATAACGTATGATGCAGAACAGAACAAGTGCAGTATAATTCATGATGCAAAACTGGAACAAAAAGCAGTATAACGTATGATACAGAACAGAACAAATGCAGTATAATGTATGATGTAGAACATATACAGTATATCGTATGAACATAATAGATGTATTATAATGTATGATGCAGAACAGAACATATGGAGTATAATAAATGATGAATAACATATGTAGTATACTGTTCGAACAGAACATATGTAGTCTAACCTATGACGAAGAACAGAACAAGTGTTGTATAACGTATGATGCAAAACAGAACAAATGAAGTATAATGTATGATGCAGAACAGAACAAATGGAGTATAACGTATAATGCAGAACAAATGCAGTGTAACGTATGATGCAGAACAAATGCAGTATAACGAATGATGCAGAACAAATGTAGTATAACATATGATGCAGAACAGAACCGATGGAGTATAATGTAAGAACATAACAGATGCAGTATAACGTATGATGCAGAACAGAACAGATGGAGTACAACGTATGATGCAGAACATATGCAGTGTATCGTATGAACAGAACACATGTAGTCTAACGTATGATGAAGAACAGAACAAGTGCAGTATAACGTATGATGCAAAACATAACAGATGAAGTATAACGTATGATGCAGAATAGAACAGATGGAGTATAACGTATGATGCAGAACATATGATGAGGACATCAAGACCCAGGAGTTTGAGGCCCATGATGAGAAGAATCAAAATCAAGACCCAATACATGAAATGATTTTACCCATGACTAGGAGCAGATTCAGAAAGTCCCAAGAAGTATTACAACTCAAGGTGGCCCATGTGTTTGAGACTGAATTGTTAGCGGCCCAACAAAACCCGGAAGCTTATAACATATATAGCCTGCCTGGTGGACTAGGAGACCCATTTATTTTGTAATAGACTTTAAAATAAATAATTGTGTACAAGGCCCATTTACTTATAGGCCCATTTCGTATTAGGTAAACCTAATTACTATTAAACTTATAGGAATTGAGAGCGGAGGCAGATCATTATTCAATTTGATATTTTTGTGAGTTTAAGCTCTGCTAGGGTTCTTCCTTGCATCCTCGATCTTATCAAGAATTCTTCGATTCTTGTGTGGCGATCATCCTTGGCTTATAAAACGTTCTTGTTTGTGTGACGCCTTCCTTTTCATATCTATCTTTCTTTGTTTATTTTGCATTTTTATTATATAAAATAGTTCTTAAATTTCAGCCGTCTTCAAACCCTAATTCTCAAACGTCGAGTATTCTATTAATTCTGGGTTAGGATCATATCAAGAACAGAACAAGTGCAGTATAATGCATGATGCAAAACTGGAAAAAAGAAAGCAGTATAACGTATGATATAGAACAGAACAGATGGAGTATAACGTATGATGCAGAGCAGAACAAACGGAGTATAATGTATGATGTAGAACAAATGCAGTGTACGTATGATGCAAAACAAATGCAGTATAACGTATGATGCAGAACAGATGAAGTATAACATATGATGCAGAACAGAACAGATGGAGTATAATGTAAGAACAAAACAGATATGGTATAACGTATGATGCAGAATAGAACAGATGGAGTATAATGTATGATGCAGAACATATGCAGTATATCGTATGAACATAACAGATGTAGTATAACTTATGATGCAGAACAGAACAAGTGTTGTATAACGTGTGATGCAAAACATCACAGATGAAGTATAACGTATGATGCAAAACAGAACAGATGGAGTATAACGCATGATGCAGAACATATGATGAGGACATCAAGACCCAAGAGTTTGAGGCCCATGATGAGAAGAATCAAAATCAAGACCTAATACATGAAATGATTTTACCCATGACTAGGAGCAGACTCAAAAAGTCCCAAGAAGTATTACAACTCAAGGTGGCCCATGTGCTTGAGACTGAATTGTTAGCGGCCCAACAAACGCGGAAGCTTATAACATATATAGCCTGCCTGGTGGACTAGGAGGCCCATTTATTTTGTAATAGACTTTAAAATAAATAATTTATTACAAGGCCCATTGACTTATAGGCCCATTTCGTATTAGGTAAACCTAATTAGTATTAAACTTATAGGAATTGAGAGCGGAGGCAGATCATTATTCAATTTGATATTTTTGTGAGTTTAAGCTATACTAGGGTTCTTCCTTGCATCCTCGATCTTATCAGGAATTCTTCGATTCTTGTGTGGCGATCATCCGTGGCTTATCAAACATTCTTGTTTGTGTGACGCCTTCCTTTTCATATCTATCTTTCTTTGTTTATTTTGCATTTTTATTATATAAAATAGTTCTTAAATTTCAGCCGTCTTCAAACCCTAATTCTCAAACGTTGAGTATTTCATTAATTCTGGGTTATGATCATATCATCTGGTATCAGAGCACGGTGTCATCGCTAGGATTCATCCTGTGTTACTGTTCATCGCGCGTTACTATTAACTGATACTATCTATTCATCTTATTTTACTTCAAAAAAAAAGGCAAGAAAAAAAGCAAAAAAAAAATAAAAAAAAAAGAAAAAAAAATATGAAAAAAAAGAAAGCTGCCAAAAAAAATGAAGAAAAAAAAAGAGAAAACGAAATTGATCAAACAAAATATATATTCTTAGTTGTTCTTGTTTAAGTCTAGTGCAAATTATTTGTTTGACAATATTTCTAAGTGGTAATTGTTTGTTTTCCCTTACCATTCGTGTCTACCTTGTTTTTCTATTGGTATAAAAATTGTTCTTTGCTACTTTTTGTTCAGTTTCCAAAAAAAAAAAAAATCTTTATGATTATTATTTTCGAAGGTGATTCTTGATAATAGATTGTTTGGATTCTTGTATGAACCTTGAGTCAGAGAACGAGTGGAAAAAGGCAAGAGTGATTATTATAGAAAAAAAGCCTAATTGTGTGCAAACACTTGAGTGGGTAAGGTTCAACAAACAATAATTATATTATTTTCTTGTTACCTTTGATTTGTTTGTTTGTCAATGGCAGCAGAAAATAATAACAACGACCTTCGGATGCAAATGACTGCAATATCTCAACATTTGGAGAGATTGATGAAACAACAACATAATGATTTCCATGAGAGGATAGACCAATTGGAGAATAGAAGACCACCTGGAGGAGGAGGAGTGGGACCGAATAGGAATGAGGCAAGAATAGAAGGAATCAAGTTGAATGTACCACCTTTCAAGGGTAGGAGTGATCCAGAGGCATATTTGGAGTGGGAGCTCAAAATTGAACATGTGTTCTCTTGTAATAATTATAGTGAGGACCAAAAGGTAAGACTTGCTGCTGTTGAATTTTCTGATTATGCACTCATATGGTGGAATAAGTTGCAGAGGGAGAGAATAAGAAATGAAGAGCCTATGTTGGACACTTGGGCTGAAATGAAGGGAATCATGAGGAAGCGATATGTACCATCTAACTTTCATAGAGACTTGAAACTCAAATTGCATAAATTGTATCAAGGAAGCAAGGGGGTGGAAGAGTATTACAAGGAGATGGAAGTGTTAATCATCCAAGCCAAAATTGAAGAAGATGCTGAGGTAACTATGGCTCGCTTTCTTAATGGTTTAAATAATAACATTAGAGATGTAGTAGAGTTGCAGGAATTTGTAGAGATGGAAGATCTTTTGCACAAGGCAGTTCAAGTAGCACAACAACTAAAAAGAAGAAGTATAGTGAGGAAGAGTTCTACTAGCTATAAACCTCCAAATTGGAAGGATAGAATCAACAAAGAAGGGGATACCTCCTCTAGCAATGCTTCATTTTCTAACCGGAGAAAAGCACCTCAAAAACAAGCTGATCATCCATCAAAGAGAACTAGGGAAGTGAAGTGTTTCAAGTGTTTGGGTATGGGTCATTATGCCTATGAATGTCCTACTAAGAAGACAATTCTTCTCAAAGATAATGGAGAGTACACAAGTCAATCTGAAGCTAGTGAGGGAGAGGAAGAATTTGAAAGTGGAGAAGAGTTGGAGGCTACGGAGGGAGACTTGTTAATGATTAGGAGGTTGCTGGGTAGTCAATTAAAGCCTTTGGATGAGAGTCAAAGAGAGAACATTTTCCACACTAGATGTTCTATCGACGGGAAGGTATGCATGGTGATTATTGATGGAGGGAGTTGCACCAATGTGGCTAGTGCTAGGTTAGTGTCAAAGCTAAATTTAGCCACTAAAACACATCCTAGACCATACAAACTTCAATGGCTTAGTGAAGATCGTGAGGTACAAGTAAGGCAGCAAGTAGAAGTGGATATTGCAATTGGGAAATACAAGGATAAGGTGTTATGTGATGTAGTTCCAATGGAGGCCAGCCACATACTTTTGGGGAGGCCTTGGCAATTTGATACTAGAGCCATTCATGATGGCTATTACAACAAGATCTCTTTTATGCACCAAGATAAAAAAAATTATACTCAAACATTGAGCCCTAAAGAGGTGTGTGAGGATCAAGTGAGAATGAGAGAAATAATAGCGGTAGAGAGGAAGAGTGAAACACTTGAGAGAAGAAAGAGTGAAACAGAAAAGAGTAAAACACTTGAGGGCAAACACTTTTGTTTAGTAAGAGAAAAGGAGGTAAAGAGGGTGCTTTGCGCAAGGCAACCTCTCTATTTAATGTTTTGTCAAAGTTAAATTTTGTATGCTAACCAATTTGATAAGTCTGAATTGTCTTCTTGTATTAAGTCTCT
Organism: Hylodesmum podocarpum; assembly: GCA_026586105.1. Classification (NCBI taxonomy): domain Eukaryota; kingdom Viridiplantae; phylum Streptophyta; class Magnoliopsida; order Fabales; family Fabaceae; genus Hylodesmum; species Hylodesmum podocarpum. The sequence goes on from JALJEV010000580.1 coordinate 60,580, forward strand.
TTTGCAGGATTATCAAGATATTTTTCCAGCAAGTGTACCGGATGGCTTGCCATTGTTGAGGGGGACTGAGCATCACATTGATCTCATTCCAGGAGCTTCTTTACCCAATAGGCCCGCATATAGAAGCAACCCACAAGAGACTAAGGAGATTGAAAGACAGGTGGCTGAACTCATGAGCAAAGGTTGGGTGAGAAATAGCATGAGTCCATGTGTTGTACCAGTCATCCTAGTACCCAAGAAGGATGGCTCATGGAGAATGTGTTCGGATTATAGGGCTATAAACAACATCACCATCAAGTATAGACATCCAATTCCCAGGTTAGATGATCTTCTTGATGAACTGTATGGTTCATGTGTGTTCTCTAAAATTGATTTGAAAAGTGGATATAACTAAATTAGAATTAGAGAAGGAGATGAATGGAAGACTGCATTTAAAACAAAGTATGGTTTGTATGAGTGGTTAGTTATGCCCTTTGGTTTGATTAATGCACCTAGTACCTTCATGAGATTGATGAACCATGTTCTTAAGGATTTTATTGGCAAGTTTGTTGTGGTATACTTTGATGATATTCTTATATATAGCACTAGTCTTGATTTACATGTTGAGCATTTGCAATCTGTTTTGAATGTGCTTAGAAAAGAGCAATTGTATGCCAATCTGGAAAAATGCATCTTTTATTCTGAACATGTGGTATTCCTTGGATATGTTATTAGCGCTAAAGGGGTACAAGTAGATATGGAAAAGGTTAAGGCCATCCAAGAATGGCCAACACCTAAGATTGTGATTGAGGTGAGGGGATTTCATGGGCTACCAAGTTTCTATAGGAGATTTGTTAAAGATTTTAGTACATTGGCTGCACCTTTAAATGATGTTACTAAGAAAAACATAGGATTCAAGTGGGGTGAAAAACAAGAAGAGACATGTTGCTCTTAAGCATGAATTAACTAATGCACCCATTCTTGCTATGCCTAATTTTTCAAAATCATTTAAGGTTGAGTGTGATGCATCCAATGTGGGTATTGAGGTTGTTTTATTGCAAGAAGGACATCCAATTGCATATTTTAGTGAAAAACTAAGTGGGGCTGCCCTTAGCTATTCAACCTATGATAAAGAATTATATTCTTTGGTTAGAGCTTTAAAGACTTGGCAACATTACCTTTTACCCAAAGAGTTTGTCATTCATAGTGATCATGAGTCCTTAAAGTACTTAAAAGGACAGAGTAAGCTTAATAAGAGACATGCTAAGTAGGTAGAATTTCTAGAGCAATTTCCATATGTTATCAAACATAAAAAGGGGAAAGGGAATGTAGTGGCTGATGCACTTTCTAGGAGGCATACATTACTTTTTGTACTTGAAACTAAATTGTTTGGTCTTGAATCTTTGAGGGATATGTATGAGACAGATGTGGACTTTGCTAAAATTTTTGCTCCATGTGAAAAATTATCTGAAAATGGTTACTATAGGCATAATGGATTTTTGTTTAAAGCAAATAAATTGTGTGTACCTAGGTGTTCCATTAGAGAGTTGCTTGTGAGTGAATCACATGAAGGGGGTTTAATGGGACATTTTGGGGTTCTAAAGACTTTGGAAATTTTGCAAGAACATTTTTATTGGCCACATATGAAGCGTGATGTGCAAAAATTTTGTGATCATTGTATTGTTTGTAAAAATGCTAAATCAAAAGTTAAGCCTCATGGATTATATACCCTTTTGCCTATTCCCGAACATGATTGACATTTCTATGGACTTTGTTTTGGGATTGCCTAGAACAAAGAGTGGAAAGGATTTTGTGTTTGTTGTTGTTGACAGGTTTTCTAAGATGGTACATTTCCTACCTTGCAAGAAGGTAGATGATGCTTGTCACGTGGCTGACTTGTTCTTCAAGGAGATTGTGAGACTCCATGGACTGCCTAGGAGCATTGTAAGTGACAGAGACAGTAGATTCCTAAGCCACTTTTGGTGGACCTTGTGGGGTAAGATTGGTACTAAATTGTTATTTTCTACTACTTGTCACCCACAAAGAGATGGTCAAACTAAGGTAGTCAATAGGACTTTAGGAACATTGCTTAGAACTACTTTAAAGAAAAATATTAAGTCTTGGGAAGCATGTTTACCTCATGTTGAGTTTGCTTATAATAGAGTTATCCATACCATAACTAATTGCTCTCCTTTTGAAATTGTGTATGGATTTAATCCTCTAACTCCTCTTGATTTACTGCCCATGCTTAACATTTCTAAGTTTAAGCACCAAGAAACACAGGCCAAAGCTAAATATGTGAAGAAGTTGCATGAGCAAGTGAAGGCTCAACTTGAAAAGAATAATGAGAGCTATGCTAGACAAGCTAACAAAGGAAGAAAAAAGGTGGTATTCGAACCTGGTGATTGGGTTTGGGTACACATGAGGAAGGAAAGGTTCCCAGAACAAAGAAAGTCAAAACTTCAACCGAGGGGAGATGGTCCATTCCAAGTGTTAGAGAAGATCAATGACAATGCATATATAATAGATATACCTGGTGAGTACAATATTAGTACTACTTTTAATGTATCTGACTTGTCCCCTATCAATGCAGATGATGAAGTTCTGGATTTGAGGTCAAATCCTTCTCAAGAAGGAGGGAGTGATGAGGACATCAAGACCCAAGAGTATAGGGCCCATGATGAGAAGAATCAAAATCAAGACCCAATACATGAAATGATTGGAACCATGACTAGGAGCAGATTCAGAAAGGCCCAAGAAGCATTACAACTCAAGGTGGCCCATGTGCTTGAGACTGAATTGTTAGCGGCCCAACAAACGATGACGCTGATAACATGTATAGCCTGCCTGGTGGACTAGGAGGCCCATTTATTTTGTAATAGACTTTAAAATAAATAATTTCGTACAAGACCCATTTACTTACAGGCCCATTTCATATTAGGTAAACCTAATTAGTATTAAACTTATAGGAATTGAGAGCGGAGGCAGATCATTATACAATTTGATATTTTTGTGAGTTTAAGCTCTGCTAGGGTTCTTCCTTGCATACTCGATATTATCAGGAATTCTTCGATTCTTGGGTGGCGATCATCCATGGCTTATCAAACATTCTTGTTTGTGTGATGCCTTCCTTTTCATAACATATGATGCAGAACATAACAGATGCAATATAGTGTATAACATATGTAGTATATCGTATGAACATAATAGATGTGTTATAACGTATGATGCAGAACAGAACAAATGGAGTGTAATGTATGATGCAGAACATGTGCAATATATCGTATGATGCAGAACAGAACAAATGGAGTGTAATGCATGATGCAGAAAATGTCAATATATCGTATGAACAGTACATGTGTTGTATAACGTAGGATGCAGAACAGAATAACTACAGTATAACGTACAATGTAAAACAGATGCAGCATAACGTATGATGCAGAACAGAATATATCTAGTATAACATAAGATGCACAATAGATGTAGTGTAACGTATGATGCAGAATAAATGCAGTATAACATATGAACATAATAGATGCAGTATAACGTATGACGCAGAACAGAATAGATGGATTATAATGTATGATACAGAACATAACAGATGCAACATAATGTATGATGCAGAACAGAACAAGTGCAGTATAATGCCTGATGCAAAACTGAAGAAAAAAAAAGCATTATAACGTTTGATACAGAACAGAACAGAACAAATGCAGTATAATGTATGACGCAGAACATATGTAGAATATCGTATGAACATAATAGATGTATTATAACGTATGATGCAGAACAGGACATATGGAGTATAATATATAATGAATAACTTATGCAGTATATCGTATGAACAGAACACATGTAGTCTAAACTATGAAGAAGAACATAACAAGTGCAGTATAACGTATGATGCAAAACAGAACAGATGCAGTATAACATATGATGTAGAACAAAACAACTGGAGTATAACGTATGATGCAGAAAAAATACAGTGTAACGTATGACGCTGAACAAATGCAGTATAACGTATGATGCAGAACAGATGCAATATAACATATGATGCAGAACATAACTGTTGGAGTATAATGTAAGAACAGAACAGATACGGTATAACGTATGATGCAGAACAGAATAGATGGAGTATAATGTATGATGCAGAACATATGCAGTATATCGTATGAATAGAACAAATGTAGTATAACTTATGATGCAGAATAGAATAAGTGCATTATAACGTATGATGCAAAACATAACAGATGTAGTATAACGTATGATGCATAACATAACAGATGGAGTATAACGTATGATGTAGAACATATTTAGTATATCGTATGAACAGGACACATGCAGTTTAACATATGATGAAGAACAGAACAAGTGTAGTATAACGTATGATGCAAAACAGATGTAGTATAGCGTATGGTGCAGAACAGAACAGATGTAGAAAATATGCAGTGTAAAGTATGATGCAGAAAAGATGTAGTATAACAGATGAACAAAATAGATACAGTATAACATATGATGCAGAACAGGAGTGATGGAGTATAATATATGATGCAGAACAGAGCAAATGCAATACATGTGTCGTATGAACAGTACATGTGTTGTATAACGTAGGATGCAGAGAAGAAAAAGTGCAGTATAACATACAATGTAAAAGAGATGCAGCATAACGTATGATGCAGAACAGAATAGATGTAGTATAACATAAGATGCAGAACAAATGTAGTGTAACGTATGATGCAGAACAAATGCAGTATAACATATGAACATAATAGATGCAGAATAATGTATGACGCAGAACAGAACATATGGATTATAATGTATGATACAGAACAGAACAGATGCAGCATAATGTACGATACATAACAGAACAAATGGAGCATATTTTATAATGCAGAACATATGCAGTATATCGTACGAACAGAATAGATGTAGTATAACATATGATCCAGAACAGAACAGATGGAGTATAACGTGTGATGCCGAACATATGCATTATTTCGTATGTACAGAACAGAGGTAGTATAACGTACGATGCAGAACAGAATAAGTGCAGTATAACGCATGATGCAAAACTGAAAAGAGAGCAGTATAACATATGATGCAGAATAGAACAGATGTAGTATAATGTATGATGCAGAACATATGCAGTATATCGTATGAACATAATAGATGTATTATAACGTATGATGCGAACCAGAACATATGGAGTATAATGTATAATGAATAACATATGCAGTATATCGTATGAACATAACACATGTAGTCTAAACTATGAAGAAGAACATAACAAGTGCAGTATAACGTATGATGCAAAATAGAACAGATGCAATATAACGTATGATGCAGAACAAAACAAATGGAGTATAACGTATGATGCAGAAGAAGTGCAGTGTAATGCATGACGCAGAACAAATGTAGTATAACGTATGATGCAGAACAGATCCAGTATAACATATAATGTAGAATAGAACAAATGCAGTATAATGTAAGAACAGAACAGATACGGTATAACGTATGATGCAGAACATGTGAAGTATATCGTATGAACAGTACATGTGTTGTATAACATAGGATCAAGAACAGAATAAGTGCAGTATAACGTACAATGTAAAACAGATGCAACATAACGTATGATGTAGAACAAAATAGATCTAGTATAACATAAGATGCAGAATAGATGTAGTGTAACGTATGATGCAGAACAAATGCAGTATAACATATAAACATAATAGATGCAATATAACATATGAACATAATAGATGTAATATAATGTATGACGCAGAACTGAACATATGAATTATAATGTATGATACAGAACAGAACAGATGTAGCATAATGTATGATGCAGAACAGAACAAATGGAGTATATTGTATGATGCAGAACATATGCAGTATATCGTACGAACAGAATAGATGTAGTATAACATATGATGCAGAACAGAATAGATGGAGTATAACGTATGATGCCGAACATATGCATTATTTCGTATGTACAGAACAGACGTAATATAACATATGATGCAGAACAGAACAAATGCCATATAACGCATGATGCAAAATTGAAAAGAGAGCATTATAACGTATGATGCAGAACATAACAGATGCAATATAATGTATGATGCAGAACATATGCAGAATATCGTATGAACATAATAGATGTATTATAATGTATGATACAGAAGAGGACATATGGAGTATAATGTATAATGCATAACATATGCAGTATATCGTATGAAAAGAACACATGTAGTCTAAACTATGAAGAAGAACATAACAAGTGCAGTATAACGTATGATGCAAAACAGAACAGATGCGGTATAACGTATGATGCAGAACAAAACAACTGGAGTATAACGTATGATGTAGAACAAATACAGTGTAACGTATGACGCAGAACAAATGCAGTATAACGTATGATGCATAACAGATGCAGTATAACATATGATGCAGATCAGAACAGTTAGAGTATAATGTAAGAACAGAACAGATATGGTATAACATATGATGCAGAACAGAATAGGTGGAGTATAATGTATGATGCAGAACATATACAGTATATCGTATGAACAGAACAGATGTAGTATAACTTATGATGAAGAACAGAACAAGTGCATTATAACGTATGATGCAAAACTTAACAGATGCAGTATAACGTATGATGCATAACATAACAGATGGAGTATAACGTATGATGCAGAACATATGTAGTATATCGTATGAACAGAACACATGTAGTTTAACAGATGATGAAGAACATAACAAGTGCAGTATAACGTATGATGCAAAACAGATGTAGTATAACGTATGGTGCAGAATAGAACAGATGTAGAAAATATGCAGCGTAACGTATGATGCATAAAAGATGCAGTATAACAGATGAACAAAATAGATGTAGTATAACATATGATGCAAAACATGAGTGATGGAGTATAATATATGATGCAGAACATGAGTGATGGAGTATAATATATGATGCAGAACAGAACAAATGCAATACATCGTATGATGCAGAACAGAACAGATGCAATATATCGTATGAACATAATAGATGTATTATAACGTATGATGCAGAACAGAACAAATGAAGTGTAATGTATGATGCAGAAACATGTGCAGTATATCGTATGAACAGTACATGTGTTGTATAACGTAGGATGCAGAACAGAACAAGTGCAGTATAACGTACAATGTAAAACAGATGCAGCATAACGTATGATGCAGAACAGAATAGATCTAGTATAACATAAGGTGCAGAACAGATGTAGTGTAATGTATGATGCAGAACACATGCAGTATAACATATGAACATAATAGATGCAGTATAACGTACGACGCAGAAAAGAATAGATGGATTATAATGTATGATACAAAACATAACAGATGCAGTGTAACGTATGATGCAGAACAAATGTAGTATAACATATGAACATAATAGATGCAATATAACGTATGACGCAGAACAGAATAGATGGATTATAATGTATGATACAGAACAGAACAGGTGCAGCATAATGTATGATGCAGAACAGAACAAATGGAGTATATTGTATGATGCAGAACATATGCAGTATGTCGTACGAACAAAATAGATGTAGTATAACATATGATGCAAAACAGAACAGATGGAGTATAACGTATGATGCCTAACATATGCAATAATTCATATGTACAAAACAGACGTAGTATAACGTATGATGCACAACATAACAACAGTATAACGTATTATTAACGCATGATGCAAAACTGAAAAGAGAGCAGTATAACATATGATACAGAACAGAACAGATGTAGTATAATGTATGATGCAGAACATATGCAGTATATCATATAAACATAATAGATGTATTATAACGTATGATGCAGAACAGAACAAATGGAGTGTAATGTATAATACAGATCATGTGCAATATATCGTATGAACAGTACATGTGTTGTATAACGTAGGATGCAGAACAGAACAAGTGCAGTATAACATACAATGTAAAACAGATGCATCATAACGTATGATGCAGAACAGTATAGATCTAGTATAACATAAGATGCAGAACAGATGTAGTGTAACGTATGATGCAGAACAAATGTAGTATAACATATGAACATAATAGATGCAGTATAACGTATGACGCAGAACAAAATAGATGGATTATAATGTATGATACAGAACATAACAGATGCAGCATAATGTGTGATGAAAAACAGAACAAATGGAGTATATTGTATGATGCAGAACATATGCAGTATATCGTACGAATAGAATAGATGTAGTATAAAATATGATGCAAAACCAAACAGATGGAGTATAACGTAAGATACCGAACATATGCATTATTTCGTATGTACAGAACAGATGTAATATAACGTATGATGCAGAACAGAACAAATGCAATATAACGCATGATGCAAAACTGAAAAGAGAGCAATATAACATATGATGCAGAACAGAATAGATGGAGCATAACGTATGATACAGAACATATGCAGTATATCGTATGAACAGAACAGATGTAGTATAACTTATGATGAAGAACAGAACAAGTGCATTATAACGTATGATGCAAAACATAACAGATGCAGTATAATGTATGATGCATAACATAACAGATGGAGTATAACGTATGATGCAGAATATATGTAGTATATCGTATGAACAGAACACATGTAGTTTAACATATGATGAAGAACAGAACAAGTGCAGTATAACGTATGATGCAAAACAGATGTAGTATAACGTATGGTGCAGAACAGAACAGATGTAGAAAATATGCAGCGTAACTTATGATGCAGAAAAGATGCAGTAAAACGGATGAACAGAGTAGATGCAGTATAACATATGATGCAGAACATGAGTGATGGAGTATAATATATGATGCTGAACAGAAAAAATGCAATACAGCGTATTATGCTGAACAGAACAGATGAAGTATATTGTATGATGTAGAACATATGATGTATATCGTATGAACAGAACAGATGTAGTATAACGTATGATGCAGAACAGAACAAATAGAGTGTAATGTATGATGCAGAACATGTGCAGTATATCGTATGAACAGTACAGGTGTTGTGTAACGTAAGATGCCGAATAGAACAAGTGTAGTATAACGTACAATGTAAAATAGATGCAGCATAACGTATGATGCTGAACAGAATAGATGTAGTATAACATAAGATGCAGAACAAATGTAGTGTAACGTATGATGCAAAACAAATTCAGTATAACATATGAACATAATAGATGCAGTATAACGTATGACGCAAAACAGAACAGATGGATTATAATGTACGATACAGAACAGAATATATGCAGCATAATGTATGATGCCGAACAGAACAAATGGAGTATATTGTATGATGCAGAACATATGCAGTATATCGTACGAACAGAATAGATGTAGTATAACATATGATGCAGAACAGAACAGATGGAGTATAACGTATGATGCCTAACATATGCATTATTTTATATGTACAGAACAGACGTAGTATAACGTATGATGCACAACATAACAAGTGCAGTATAACGCATGATGCAAAACTGAAAAGAGGGCAGTATAACTTATGATGTAGAACAGAACAGATGCAGTATAATGTATGATGCAAAACATATGCAGTATATCGTATGAACATAATAGATGTATTATAAGTATGATGCAGAACAGAACAAATGGAGTGTAATGTATGATGCAGAACATGTGCAGTATATCGTATGAACAATACATGTGTTGTATAACGTTGGATATAGAACAGAACAAGTGCAGTATAACGTACAATGTAAAACAGATGCAGCATAACGTATGATGCAGAACAGAATAGATCTAGTATAACATAAGATGCAGAACAGATGTGGTGTAATGTATGATGCAGAACACATGCAGTATAACATATGAACATAATAGATGCAGTATAATGTACGACGCAGAAAAGAATAGATGGATTATAATGTATGATACAGAACATAAGAGATGCAGCATAATGTGTGATGCAGAACAGAACAAATGGAGTATATTGTATGATGCAGAACATATGCAGTATATCGTACGAACAGAGTAGATGTAGTATAACATATGATACAGAACAGAACAGATGGAGTATAACGTATGATGCCGAACATATGCATGATTTCGTGTGTACAGAACAGACGTAATATAACGTATGATGCAGAACAGAACAAATGCAATATAACGCATGATGCAAAACTGAAAAGAGAGCAATATAACGTATGATGCAGAACAGAATAGATGGAGCATAACGTATGATACAGAACATATGCAGTATATCGTATGAACAGAACAGATGTAGTATAACGTATGATGCAAAACATAACAGATGCAGTATAACGTATGATGCATAACATAACAGATGGAGTATAACGTATGATGCAGAACATATGTATTATATCGTATGAACAGAACACATGTAGTTTAACATATGATGAAGAACAGAACAAGTGCAGTATAACGTATGATGCAAAACAGATGTAGTCTAACGTATGGTGCAGAACAGAACAGATGTAGAAAATATGCAGCGTAACGTATGATGCAGTATAACGGAATGAACAGAATAGATGCAGTATAACATATGATGCAGAACATGAGTGATGGAGTTTAATATATGATGCAGAACAGAACAAATGCAATACATCGTATGATGCAGAACAGAACAGATGAAGTATATTGTATGATGTAGAACATATGATGTATATCGTATGAACAGAACAGATGTAGTATAACGTATGATGCAGAACAGAACAAATAGAGTGTAATGTATGATGCAGAACATGTGCAGTATATCTTATGAACAATACAGGTGTTGTATAACGTAAGATGCAGAACAGAACAAGTGCAGTATAACGTACAATGTAAAATAGATGCAGCATAACGTATGATACAGAAAAAATGTAGTGTAACGTATGATGCAGAACAAATGCAGTATAACATATGAACATAATAGATGCAGTATAACGTATGACGCAGAACAGAACAGATGGATTATAATGTATGATACAGAACAGAACAGATGCAGCATTATGTATGATGTAGAACAGAACAAAAAGAGTATATTGTATGATGCAGAACATATGCAGTATATCGTACGAACAGAATAGATGTAGTATAACATATGATGCAGAACAGAACAAATGTAGTATAACGTGTGATGCCGAACATATGCATTATTTCGTATCTACAGAATAGAGATAGTATAACGTATGAGGCAGAACAGAACAAGTGCAGTATAACGCATGATGCAAAACTGAAAAGAGAGCAATATAACATATGATGCAGAACAGAACAGATGCAGTATAATGTATGATGCAGAACATATGCAGTATATCGTATGAACATAATAGATGTATTGTAACGTATGATGAAAAACAGAACATATGGAGTATAATGTATAATGAATAACATATGCAGTATATCGTATGAACAGAACACATGTAGTCTAAACTATGAAGAAGAACATAACAAGTGCAGTATAACGTATAATGCAAAACATAACAGATGTAGTATAACGTATGATGCAGAACATAACAAATGGAGTATAACGTAAGATGCAGAACAGATGTAGTATAACATATGATGCAGAACAGAACAGATATGGTATAACGTAAGAACAGAACATAACAAATGGAGGGTAATGTATGATGCAGAACATGTGAAGTATATCGTATGAACAGATTTTGTATAACATAAGATGCAGAACAAATGTAGTGTAACATATGATGCAGAACAAATGCAGTATAACATATGAACATAATAGATGCAGTATAACGTATGACGCAGAACAGAACAGATGGATTATATTGTATTATACATAACAGAATAAATGCAGCATAATGTATGATGCAGAACAGAACAAATGGAGTATATTGTATGATGCAGAACATATGCAGTATATCGTACGAACAGAATAGATGTAGTATAACATATGATGCAGAACATAACAGATGGAGTATAACGTATGATGCCTAACATATGCATTATTTTGTATGTACAGAACAGACGTTGTATAACGTATGATGCACACCATAACAAGTGCAGTATAACGCATGATGCAAAACTGAAAAGAGAGCAGTATAACATATGATGTAGAACAGAACAGATGCAGTATAATGTATGATGCAGAACATATGCAGTATATCGTATGAACATAATAGATGTATTATAAGTATGATGCAGAACAGAACAAATGGAGTGTAATGTATGATGCAGAACATGTGCAGTATATCGTATGAATAGTACATGTGTTGTATAACGTTGGATGTAGAACAGAACAAGTGCAGTATAACGTACAATGTAAAACAGATGCAACATAACGTATGATGCAGAACAGAATAGATCTAGTATAACATAAGATGCAGAACAGATGTAGTGTAATGTATTATGCAGAACACATGCAGTATAACATATGAACATAATAGATGCAGTATAACGTACGACGCAGACAAGAATAGATGAATTATAATGTATGATATAGAACATAACAGATGCAGAATAGATGGATTATATCATATGAACAGATATTGTATAACATAAGATGCAGAACAAATGTAGTGTAACATATGATGCAGAACAAATGCAGTATAACATATGAACATAATAGATGCAGTATAACGTATGACGTAGAACAGAACAGATGGATTATAATGTATTATACATAACAGAACAAATGCAACATAATGTATGATGCAGAACAATACAAATGGAGTATATTGTATGATGCAGAACATATGCAGTATATCGTACGAACAACATAGATGTAGTATAACATATGATGCAGAACATAACAGATGGAGTATAACGTATGATGCCTAACATATGCATTATTTTGTATGTACAGAACAGACGTAGTATAACGTATGATGCAAAACATAACAAGTGCAGTGTAACGCATGATGCAAAATTGAAAAGAGAACAGTATAACATATGATACAGAACAGAACAGATTCAGTATAAGGTATGATGCAGAACATATGCAGTATATCGTATGAACATCATAGATATATTATAACGTATGATGCAGAACAGAACAAATGGAGTGTAATGTATGATGCTGAACATGTGCAGTATATCGCATGAACAGTACATGTGTTGTATAACGTAGGATGCAGAACAGAACAAGTCCAGTATAACGTCAAAGAGATGGATTTAATAGAGCAATTTAGGAACTTCAACCTTGCAGTATGAAGTTAGGAGCCTTAAGAATAACTAATGAATTTATGAATGAAATAAGACAGAAACAAGAAATGGATCCTATTCTTAAGAATTAAGAAAAAGAGAAATCCTAGTGAAAACAAATGAGGAGGATTTATAAGTGGGAAAAGAGGAAATCATAGTCCCGCATATAAGGATAGCAAGGTTGAGGGTAACAGATAGATTTCAAAACATAAGGTAAAATTATAAGAGGAAGTAGTTGAAAGAAAATAAACTTTGGGAGTTGGAAAAGTAGAATAGAAGAATAAGATATGTAACAAGAATGGAAATTTCGAGGACGAAATTTTTAAAAAAGGAGGGGAGTATTGTAACATCCCAAAAATTTAAATATGGTTTAAGAGAGATTTTTTATAACAGAGGGCAAAGAATAGAGAAAATATGTAGAACAATTTACAGAAGACATAAGTGATTTAGTTGTGTTTGCTAGATTAATTTCTTAATTGTGGTCACTTGCCTTTGTTTGTGTCTAATATTAGAATTTTTCTTTACCTTTGTTGTTTTGATATTCAACGTAAAACTTCTAAATTATTTTAAAAACTTGTTGTTTATTCTATGTCTTTCTAGAAAATTCTTGATCATTCTAGAAACTTCTAGATTATTTCTAGAAAAATCTTGATTATTCTACCTTGTTCTAGAAACTTCTTATTCTAGAAACTTCTAGATTATTCTACTTATTTCTAGAAAAATCTTGATTATTCTACTTAACTCTAGAAACTTCCTATTCATTCTATTTTGGAAACCTCTTACTTATTCTATATGTTTCTAGAAAATTCTTGTTGATTTTAGAAATTCTTTATTATTCTAATTTTTCTACAAACTTCTAGTCTACTCTACATATAGAAACGGTCCAAACTGGCTCTTTATGTCTTCATGACATTTCTAGATCTTTCAATCTTCTTTAATTAGAAACAAACCGGATCTCAATTGGAAATTTGTGGAGGAAGTTATGCCTATTTTACCGAGAGTGGTCAAATGTGGAAAAATTCACGTCACTGTTTAAATTAAGATATTTTCTTGGAAACTAAGATATTTTCTTACCTTTTAAGATATTTTGGTGGAAACTAAGATATTTTCTTGGAAACTAAGATATTTTCTTACCTTTTAAGATATTTTAATGGAATCTAAGATATTTTCATAGAAACTAAGATTTTTTCTTTAGAATCAATCTCCAATTCTCTAGAAATATCTTGGGAAGTCTATAAATAGGGCTTAGGGGTGCCAAATGAAGACATAACCCAAAAAATACTCCTACATTCTCTCAAACTATCTTCACTACAAAAAACCTTTCTATACTTTCTCCACCTTAGGAAGAAATCTCTCCAACCAAAGTAGGAGCCAGTAAGTAGAGGAAGAATATAGGAAGCTAGGAGAAACCAGTAAGGGGACCTTTCCTTATCCTTCTTTTCTATCCTTTGTTTTGTTGGTACTTTCATTATCTTTCTTTAGTTTCTTGCAGTAAGGGGATCTTTCCTTATCCTCCTTTTCTATTCTTTGATTCTCTTACTACTTTCACTCTCTTTCTTTGGTTGTTCCATTATCTTTCTTTGAATCCTTGATGTTTCTTTTCTTCATCTTTCTTACACTCCTTTCAATTCTTTAAGATTGTGTTTTCTTTACCCTTTAAATGATTATTTTGAAGTTGTTTTCCTCTTTCAACTATTTCTCTGAATACTATGACTACTTTATAAAAAGTAAATGAAATGGAAACCTTTCTTATGTATATTAAGCTTTTGACTTCTATGAACAACTTCAATCTTTCCTCTTTTGATGAAACCTCTTTTGAATATTAACATAATGAATAATTTAATATAACACATATTGATGGTGGTAAATGTGGTTGTTTGATTATACATCAAAGTATGACTTGTTTTGTGCTTGATATACAATTACTTGGTGAATTGGATGTGAGTAAATGGTGACATGCATGGTGGCATTGAAATGAAGATGGACTTGAATTGTTTAATGACCGATTGGAAATGCCTAGTGGAGAGGCAGTATTCTAAGATTGCTTGGTGAATGGGCAATACTTAGAATGAGGTGAGATGAAGATGACCTGGTGGAAAGGTCAATACTTAAAATATGATGAAGGTCATTATACAATTCAAGGTCCTAGAACATGTTGCATTGATGACTGGATAGTAGTAGACCAAGTCCGTAAGTCACGGATTCCCGTCTGAGTGAGTGGAATGCCGTGGACTGGGGGGTTCTCTTGGTGGGGAAATTGCCCTGCTCATGATGATCACATGTTGCGGGGGAGGTCCTGCCGGACACTGAGGGAACTCGACAAATTACGGAGTGTCTACCTCTGGTGGGTCTGATTGAGAGTGAGAATCAGATGCCCCAGGCTATTTTCAGTGGAGGGCGCCACATTGCATTTCGAGTGAAGAGTGAAAATGCATGGTAAAGGTGCATGCATCATGTAGGCTTAGGAGCATACATTAGTGATTGTGTGTTTGATTGAATGGAATTCATGCCTGAATCATTGATTGCGATTGATGGTTTGTTTGATTTGGTTTATGGGTGTTGATTGCCTTACTATGTGATTGATATTTTGATGATCATGGATATGTATGGAAGTATTATTCTAAAAATGATATTTTCGATGAACTTTCTAAATTTATAAAAGAAAAGGTTTTCCTTGAACTTCAATCAATTTTTTTATAATTATGGTTAAGGAAAGCTCACCCTTGCACTTTGTGTTTTTTAACACCTGTGATGATCTCGAACAACGTTCGGGGGAGCAGATTTGCAGGGTTAAGAAGAGGTGGATGTTTCCAATGATTGTTGATACTATCTTGCTGAGAAGATGTTTTTGTTGTGTTTTGGGGGTAGATTTGCTAAGTAAGTACAGAGAAAATTATGTAGAATAATAAAATGACAAAGTTATGCAACCTAAATGTAATGACCTTTGAATATTATGTAATAAAAGTATTGTTTCCTAAAAATCTCTTTTACTATATCATTAACCACTTTAAATTACTAATTAAAATATAAGTAAAATAAGTAAATAAGAGGGGGGTGTTACATTAGTGGTATCAGAGCAGGTCGAACCAGTTCGACTTGTGAGTTATGTGTCTGCTATGTTTTTGTTGTGTGAATGATTGTTTGCTTGTGTGCTTTGTGTGCTTGTTTGATTATTTGGTGTACTTTTAGTGAGTGAATTGATTAATTAGTATTTACTTGATTGCTTCTTGGATCACTTAATGAAAAAACTTAGTTTTAGGGTTAGTGAAATAGTTTAGGATTAGATGTAGTTTACTCTATGACTTCACTTTCTATTTGGAATAGAAAGTAATGTTGAAAGTATGATAGAATTATAGAAAAATCCCTACAAGTTTTGACCCAAGTTTTAGATAAGCAGAACCAGAGTTGGCCAAGAAAAATAGCAAAGTATTAAGGGAAGAGAGTTGTTGTTGATCTTACAAAGGATGTTTCTACCAACTTAGACTAGCAAGATTGAAGGAGGATAAATTAGACATAAAGATGACCATCTCTGGAGATAAAATCAAAAGATATCCTAGATAACTTACCTATAATAGAAAACCTTTTTAAGAGTATTTTCAATAAAAGAGGACTCTTTTAGAAGAGAAAGAGATACAAATTTTTAGAACTAAGATTAATATATGAAGTTCTCCTTAAAAAGTAGCAAATCAAATAAAGAGGATCGAAAGTGAACCCTAAAGGAAGCCAGTTTTAGGAAATGATCCCTTCGAAGGAGAAGTCGTACTAAGGATTAGAAAAACCTAAGAATATCACCAAAGTTAAAAGTCCTTAAGATAACTTTATAGGAAAAGATGCAGTATAACGGATGAATAAAATAAATGCAGGAGTTATGGTGTATAATATATGATTCAGAACGGAACAGATGCAATATAGGGTGTGATGCAGACCAGAACAGATGGAGTATATTATATGATGCAAAACATATGATGTATATCGTATGAACAATACAAATGTAGTACAACGTAAGATAAATAACAGAACAAGTGTAGTATAACGTATAATGTAAAACAAATTCAGTATAACTTATGATGTAGAACATAACAGATGCAGTATAACATAAGATGCAGAACAGATGTAATGTAATGTATGATGCATAACAAATACAGTATAACATATGAACATAATAGATGTAGTATAACGTATGATGCAGAATAAAACAGATGTAGTATAATGTATGATGCAGAACAGAACAGATGGAGTATAACATATGATGCAGAACATATGCATTATATCGTATGAATAGAACAAATGTAGTATAACGTATGATGCAGAACAGAACAGATAGAGTATAGTGTATGATGATGAAAATATGTAGTATATCGTGTGAACAAAACACATGTAATCTAACGTATGATGCAGATCAGAACAAGTGCAATATAACATATGATGCACAACAAATGTAGTATAACATATGATGCAGAATAGAACAGATGCAGTATTATATAAGATACAGAGCAGATTCAGTGTAACATCTAATGCAGAACAAATACAGTATAACGTATGAACACAATAGATGTAGTATAACATATGATGCAGAACATAACAAATGGATTATAACGTATGATGCAAAACAGAACAGATGCAATATAACGTATGATGTAGAACGTAACAGATGGAGTATAATGTATGATGCAAAATGTATGCAGTATATGGTATGAACAAAATAGATGTATTATAATGTATGATGCAAAACAGAATAGATGGAGTATAATGTATGATGAAGAACATATGCAATATATCGTATGAACAGAACACACGTAGTCTAACGTATGATGCAGAACAGAACAAGTGATGCAAAAACAGAATAGATGCAGTTTAACATATGATGCAGAAAATATGCAGTGTAACGTATGATGCAGATTAGATGCAGTATAACGGATGAAAAGAATATATGAAATATAACATATGATGCAGAACAGAACTCATGGAGTATAATATATGATGCAGAACAGAACTTATGCAAAATAGTGTATGATGCAGAAAAGAGTAGATGGACTATATTGTATGATGCAGAACATATGCAGTATATCGTATGAACAAAACAGATGTATTATAATGTATGATGCAAAAAAGAACAGATGGAGTATAATGTATGATGCAAAACATATGCAGTATATTGTATGAACAATACATATATAGCACAAAACGTATACGTGCAGATCGAGTATATATGTATGATGCAGAACAGAACAGATCGAGTATAATGTATGATACAAAACAGATGTAGTATAATGAATGTTGCACAACAGAACAGATGCAGTTTAAAATATGATGCAGAAAATATGCAGTGTAACATATGATGCAGAACAGATGTAGTATAATGTATAATGCAGAACAGATCAGATCGAGTATATCATATGAACAGTCCAGATGTAGTATAACGTATGATGCAGAACAGAACAAGTGCAGTATAACGTATAATGTAAAACAGATGCAGTATAAGATATAATGCAGAAGATAAACAGATGGAGTATAATGTATGATGCAGAATATATGCATTATATCGTATGAACAGAACTTATATAGTATAGAGTATGATGCAGAACAGAACAAGTGCAGCATAACGTATGATGCAAAATAGAATAGATGCAGTATAACGTATGATGCAGAACAGAACAGATGAAGTATAATGTTTGATGCAGAACATATACAGTATATGATATGAACAAAACAGATGTATTATAACGTATGAAGCAAAATAAAACAGATGGTGTCTAATGTATGATGAAGAACATATGCAGTATATCATTTGATCAGAATACATGTAGTCCAACGTATGATGCAGAATAGAACAAGTGTAGTATAACGAATGATGTAAAGCAAATGTAGTATAACGAATGATGCAGAAAAAAACAGATGCAATTTAAAAATTGATGCAGAACAGATGCAGTATAACATATGATGAAGAACAGAACAGATGGAGTATAACCTAAGAATAGAACAAATATTGTATAACGTGTGATGCAAAACAGAACAAATGGAGAATATTGTCTGATGCAGAACATATATCGTATGATGCAGAATTGAACAGGTTGAGTATAATGTATGATGCAAGAACATATGCGTATATCGTATGAACAAAACAGATGTAATATAACGTATGATACAGAACAGAACAAGTGCAGTATAACGTATGATGGAAAACGGAACAGATGCAGTATAACGTATGTTGTAGAACAGAACAGATGAAGTATAATGTATGATGCAGTACCTATGCACTATATCGTATGAACAGAACACATGTAGTCTAACGTATGATGCAGAACAGAACAAGTGCAGTATAACATATGATGCAAAACAAATGTAGTATAACGTATGATGCTGAACAGAACAAATGTAGTATAACATATGATGCAGAACAGATTCAGTGTAACGTATGATGCAGAAGAACAAATGTAGTATAACATATGAACAAAATAGATGCAGTATAATATATGATGCAGAACATAACAAATGGAGTATATTGTATGATGCAGAACATATGCAGTATATCGTATTATGCAGAACAGAACAGATGGAGTATAATGTAGGATGAAGAACATATCCATTATATCGTATGAACAGAACAGATGTAGTATAACGTATGATGCAGAACAAAACAAGTGCAGTATAACGAATAATAAAAAATAGATGCAGTATAATGTTTGATGCAGAACAAATAGAGTATAACGTATGATGTAGAACATAACAAGTGCAGTATAACATATGATGCATAACAGAACAGATGCAGTATAATGTATGATGCAGAACCAAACAGATGGTGTATAATGTATGATGCAGAACATATGCAATATATGGTATGAACAGAACAGATGTGTTATAACGTATGATGCAGAACAGAACAGATGGTGTTTAATGTATGATGAAGAACATATGCAGTATATCGTATGAACAGAACACATGTAGTCTAACGTGTGATGTAAAATAGAACAAGAGCAGTATAACGTATAATGTAGAACAGAAAAGATATAGTTTAAAATGCGATGCAGAAAATATGTCGTGTAATGTAACACCCCCCTTATTTACTTATTTTACTTATATTTTGATTAGTAATTTAAAGTGGTTAATGATATAGTAAAAGAGATTTAGGAAACAACACTTTCATTACATAAGACTTAAAGTTCATTACAACCAGATTACATAACTTTGTCCTTTTATTATTTTACATAACTACCTTTCTACTACCTTAGAACATCTACCCAACACTTCTACACGCAAAACATAGCAAGCACCTTCACACAAGATAGTAGCAACAACCAGTGACAACTTCTTAACCCTGCAAATCTGCTCCCCCGAACGTTATTCGAGATCATCACAGGTGTTAAAAAACACAAAGTGCAAGGGTGAGCTTTCCTTAACCATAAAAAATTGATTGTAGTTTAAGGAAAACCTTTTCTTTTATAAATTTAGAAATTTCATCGAAAATATCATTTTTAGAATAATACTTCCATACTTATCCATGATCATCAAAATATCAATCACATAGTAAGGCAATCAACAACCAAATCAAACAAACCATCAATCACAATCAATGATTCAGGCATGAATTCCATTTAATCATATATTCAATCAAACACACCATTACTAATGTATGCTCCTAAGCCTACATGATGCATGCACCTTCACCATGCATTTTCACTCTTCACTCGAAATGCAATGTGGCGCCCTCCACTGAAAATAGCCTGGGGCATCTGATTCTCCCACTCAATCAGACCCACCAGAGGTAGACACTCCGTAATTGTCGAGTTCCCTCAGTGTCCGGCAGGACCTCCCCCGCAACATGTGATCATCATGAGCAGGGCAATTTCCCCACCAAGAGAACCCCCTCTAGTCCACGGTATTCCACTCACACAGACGGGAATCCGTAACTTACGGACTTGGTCTACTACTATCCAGTCATCATGCAACATGCTCTAGGACCTTGAATTATATAATGACCTTTATCACATTTTAAATCTTGACCTCTTTACTAGGTCATATTCATTTCAAAACCTTCTAAGCATTGCCTATTCACCAAGCAATCTTAGAATATTGCCTCTCCACTAGGCATTTCAAATCGGTCATTAAGCAATTCAAGTCCATCACCAATTTCATGTAACCGTGCATGTCACCACTTATTCATATCCAACTCAAAACCAGATATATTTCGATATGAAATCAACACCAAGAAACACCAATAAACACCAATAAATCAAGAAACCAAGAAACAAGAAACACCAAGAATTATCAAGGAAACATCAAGAACCAATAAACAGTACCACACTTTTCCTCGTAACAAGAATAATTTTGTTCTGATGTGGAAGATCGGACAAAACCGCAACCACAGAGCATACTAAGAATTATCTTCGCACCTTAGTATCCGAAAAACTAAAGAAATATAATGAAAGTAACAACAAAACAAAGAATAGAAGAGTAGGATAAGGACAAACTCCTTACCTGTTTCTCCCAAACTTCCTATACTCTTCCTCTACTTACTTGCTCCTCTCTTAGAGATATTTCTTCCTAAGAGAGAGCTTGAGAGAATATAGAAATGTTCTTTGGTTTGTTTTCTCATCTGAAACCCCTAGGCCCTATTTATAGAATTCCCAAGGTACTATTTGCTACAGAATATTCTACAGAATATAGAATATTCTACAGAATATTATACAGAATATTCTATATTCTACAGAATATTCCACAGAATGTTCTACAGAATATTCTACAGAATGTTCCACAGAATATTCCACAGAATATTCTACTATAGTAATTTTACTATTTACCTAGAATATTCTACTATAGTAATTTTACTATTTACCTCAGTGATTTTACTATTTACCTAAGTGATTTTATTATTTACTATGGTAATTTTACTATTTACCACAGTAATTTTATTATTTATCACAGTAAATTTACTATTTACCATAGTAATTTTACTATTTACCACAGTAATTTTATTATTTACCACAGTAATTTACTATTTTTACTATTTGCATAGTAATTTACTATTTGCACAGTAATTAACTATTTGCACAGTAATTTACTATTTACTACAGTAATTTCAAAAATTCATAATTTTTACTTATTTTTATATTTCTCTCTGTTATAAAAACCTCTCTTAAACTATATTTAAATTTTTGGGATGTTACATGTAACATATGATGCAATATAACGGATGAACAAAATAGATGCAATATAAGATATGATGCAGAATAGGAGAGATGGAGTATATTTTATGATGTAGAACAGAACAAGTGCAGTATAACGTATGATGCAAAACAGAACACATGCAGTATATTTTATGATGCAGAATAGAACAAATGGAGTATAATGTATGGTGTAGAACATATGTAGTGTTTCGTATGAACAGAACGGATGTATTATAACGTATGATGCAGAACAGAACGAATGGAGTATAATGTATGATGAAGAACATATGCAGAATGTCGTATGAATAGAACACATGTAGTCTAACGTATTCAGCAGAACAGAACAAGTGCAGTATATGGTATGATGCAAAACCAATGTAGTATAGCATATGATGCATAACAGAACAGATGCAGTATAACATAAGATGCAGAACAGATTCAGTGTAACGTATGATGCAGAACAAATGCAGTATAACGTATGAACAAAGCATATGCAGTATAACATATGATGCAGAACAGAACAAATGTAGTATAATGTATGATACAGAACAGATTAATAACGTATGATGCAGAACAAATCAAATGGAGTATGTTTTATGATGCAGAACAAATGCAGTATAACGTATGAACAAAATAGATGCAGTATAACATATGATGCAAAACAGAACAGATGCAGTGTAATGTATGTTATAGAACAGATTAATAACGTATGATTTAGAACAGAACAAATGGAGTATAATGAATGATGTAGAACATATGCATTATATCGTATGATGCAGAACAGGACTAATGGAGTATAATGTATGATGCAGAACATAACAAGTGCAGTATAACGTATGATGCAAAACAGAACAAATGCAGTATAACATATGATGCCGAACAGAACAGATTGGGTATAATGTATGATGCAGAACATATGCAATATATCTTATGAACAGAACAGATGTATTATAACGTATGATGTAGAACAGAACATATGGAGTATAATGTATGATGTAGAACAGAACATATGCAGTATATCGTATGAACAGAACACATGTAGTCTAACATATGATGCAGAACAGAAAATGTGTAGTGTAACGTATAATGTAAAATAGATGCAGTAAAACGTATGATGCCGGACAGAATAGATACAGTATAACATAAGATGCAGAACAGATTTTGTGTAACGTATGATGCAGTATAACATATGATGCAGAACAGAACAGATGGAGTATAATGTATGATACAGAACTGAACAAATGCAGTATAATGTATGATGTAGATCAAAATAAATGGAGTATATTGTAAGATGCAGATCATATGCAGTATATCATACGAACAGAACAGATACAATATAATGTATGATGTAGAGCAGAGTAGATGGAGTATAATGTATGATGCAGAACATATGTAGTATATCGTCTGAACAGTACTAATGTCGTATAACGTATGATGTAGACAAAACAAGTGCATTATAACGTATAATGTAAAACAGATGCAGTAAAACATATGATGTAGAACAGCACATATGCAGTATACCTTATGATGCAAAACATATGTCGTGTAACGTAAGATGGAGAACAAATGCAGTATAACGTATGATGCAGAACAAATGCAGTATAACATATGATGCAGAACAGAATAGATGGAGTATAATGTAATAACAGAACAAATGTTGTATAACGTATGATGCAGAACAGAACAAATGTTGTATATCGTATGAACAGAACAAATGTAGTATATTGTATGATGCAGAACAGAACAAGTGCAGTTTAACGTATGATGCAAAACAGATGTAGTGTAACATAAGATGCAGAATAGATATAGTGTAACGTACGATGCAGAACAAATGCAGTATAACGTATTAAAAGAATAGATGCATTATAACATATGGGGCAGAACAGAAAAGATGGAGTATAATGTATGATATAAAACAAAACAGATGCAGTATAATGTATGATGCAGTACAGAATATATGGAGTATATTGAAGGATGCAAATTATATGTTGTATATCGTATGACGCAGAATAGAACACATGGAGTATAATGTATGATGTAGAACATATGCATTATATCGTATGAACAGAACATATGTAGTATAACGTATAATGCAGTACAGAACAAGTGCAGTAGAACCTATAATGTAAAATTTATGCAGTATAATATACAATGCAGATCATAACAGATGGAGTATAATGTATGATGCAGAATATATGCATTATATCGTATAAACAGAACATATATAATATAAAGTATGATGCAGAAAAGAACAAGTGTAGCATAATGTATGATGCAAAACAGAATAGATGCAGTATAACGTATGTGCTGAACAGAATAGATGGAGTATAATGTATGATGCAGAACATATACAGTATATGGTATGAACAGAACAGATGTAGTATAACGTATGATACAAAACAGAACAGATGGAGTATAATGTATGATGAAGAACATATGCAGTATATCGTATGAATAGAACACATGTAGTCTAACATATAATGCAGAACAAAACAAGTGCAATATAACATATGATGCAAAACAAATGTAGTATAATGTATGATGCAGAACAGAACATATGCAGTCTAACATAATATGCAGAACAAATTCAGTGTAACGTATGATGCAGAACAAATGCAGTATAACGTATGAACATAATGGATGCAGTATAAGATATAATGCAGAGCAGAACAGAAGGAGTAATGTATGATACTGAACAGAACAGATGCAATATAGCGTATGTAACACCCTCAACTTCTCCATCTTAATACTCTAATTTATCTACGGTAATTAAATATTCATTCGGTAAACAAACCAAATTTTATTTCATAGAGTAATTTTCAAAATAAAGGACCTACAACAACAAATGTAAATTTCTCATAAAATAGAAAATCTTAAACTTCTAACATTCCTATATAATATAAATTTCTCAAACACGAAAGAGAAAGGAATAGCATCATGATATCTTCAACAAATCAAGTTCTCCTCTAGCCTACGACTTGATGTCTCCAATCAACTGTTCATCTGTTCGCCCGTTCGCAGGGTCATCACAGGTGTCAACCACAGACACAACCTTAGGGTTAGCTCATAATTTAATGATAATAATAAAATCATAGGAACAATACACATAAACAACATATATAAAAAAGACATGGAATTTCAATTAACAACTTATCACAATTAACTATGCAACCCAATATGATGCATGTCACTCACATTTCACTCTCATGCCATGTGGTACCATCAAAACAATTGAGCGATGCTAGGAGTACATGTCACATCTGACACTCTCACTAGAAATACTAGTCAGTTACAGTTAGGGCAACTAGTGTTGCAAAAGGAGTCACTTCCCACTCATGGTGATTGGCCATAGTGGAAGTTTTCCTCACCGCGAATACCCTCCAAGTCCTAGGCCATTACGACGACCCGTCAGGGACCAACCGTACTAGTTCCATTCATCCTCACATTTCGAAAACATTTTCACTTCGTTTAGCATTCATGATAATCTCTCTCATTTTTAAAACACGATGCCTTACAAGCATATTCACCAAGGGCAACCTCACTTCTCGTCCATAGGAGCAGGCATCCATCCCTTTTCACTCTCAAATAATTTCAATTGATTATCATGAACCTAAACGACTCATCAGTGCAATATGCCCGCAAAATTTATCTCTCAATCCACATCAACCATTTCCCTCTCAATCCACATCAACCATTTCCCTTAACATTGAGGAATGTAATTAACATATCATTCAACACATCATTAATATCATTCAACACATCATTACAATTGTAATGTATTTTCCACGACAATACATAGAAGGAAGAATACACTAAGGGAACAAAAGAATAACTTTTAGAGTTCTAAAGAATCAAAATTCAAATGTTTTATTTATTTATTTATTTTAAATTGACCAATGCTTAACCAAGCCCCAATTACCAAAGTCAACCTTCATACCTCAAAAATCTAAATATCTACTTATTGTCCTAATTTCTCTTACTATTCCTTTCACCTCGCACATTTAGTCAATCTCTTACCATTTCAATTACAATGCCTCACTCACCAAATGAAATAGTACAACAACTATCCATATCATGTTTACATCCATCTTTATATATACGTAACTATATCCACCTTTATATATACCTAACCATATCCTTTTATCCTTAATAAGATTGATATATTTTCAGTCATCGTATTCCTTCTCAATAAATATCACTACCTTTGTACTAAACATATTTATCACAATGGTAGTAGGAACACATTGGCATTTCTATATTCCTTACAACTCTACTACTCAAACCCTAGGAGTAATAAGATATCATGAAAATCTAATACCAAAATCAGAAAATTAACTACATCGAAATGTCAATCACATAATTATCCATAAAGAAATCATCACTCTCGACATACTCAATATCATTGCATTCTCATAACTACTCTCACTTAAGGGGTTCTAAATAAGCAAAACTTATTCTCTAGATTTTCTAATTAACCAAGGATTATCACAAAGATTTCTTAGTATAAAAATATTTTAATTCAAAAAGTCAATCTCCAATCCCTAGAAGTCTCATATTTTATAATTTCATTTATCTAATTTTCCTAACCCTTATTCGTTTACTCATTCACAGTATACCAATCCCATCACAAAATATACTTTTAGAGCATAATAATCCAATTTCATTCAATAAAACAATCACATAATTAATCACAATTGTCATACTAACAATACTCAAGAACTCATAATAGCAATAATCTAATAATAGAACCACAATCATCATACCCAATAAATTTAGTCATCAAAATTACAAAAACAATGTTTAGAAACAATTAATCACTCATACTCAATATTATCATTAAATTAAGAACTACCCTAACCTGAATTCGAGACACTATGTGTGAAAAAAAACTGAAGTTGGTAGAGTTCCAATCTCCACCCTCTCATCGGCAACTTCAATCTCCTTTTAGGGGGAAAAACAATACTAGAGCGTGAGAGAAAGAAAGGAAAGAAAGGAAGAATGAGGAATGATGTGTGATCAGAAAGTGCAGCAGACTCACCCTTTTATAGTTGCTCAACCACCCTTAGGCATTTATTACCTATTAAAATTATAACGTTACATAATCAATTTTCATTATTTTTATTCATTGAAGATAATTATTTCCTTAATTAGTGCGATTTCTGCTTTCTAACAGATTTGGTGGTGATTTGGGACAAATTTTGTGGTGATTTGATTTGTATCACCTTAATTACTTATTTCCTATTTTCTTAATTAAATTGTACCTAGTCTATAAATTCATATTGTATTCATTCTTTGAATAATATACATAAATAACATAAAATTTGTTCTTCAATATTATTAATCTGGGACGTTATAAATCAATTATTATTATTAAAAATTGGGCCGTTACAGCGTATGATGCAGAATAGAATAGATGAAGTATATCGTATGATACATAACATATGTAGTATAATGTATAATGCTGAATAGAACAGATGGAGTATAATGTATGATGCAGAACATATGCAGTATATCATATAAACAGTACCAATGTAGTATAACGTATGCTACAGAACAGAATAATTGAAGTATAACATATCATGTAAAACAGATGCAGTATAACATATGATCAAAACATATGCAGTGCAATGTATAATGCAAAACAAATGCAGTCTAATGTAGATTCAGAACAGATGTAGTATAACATATGATGCTGAATAGAACGGATGGAGTATAATGTAAGAACAGAACCGATGCAGTATAACGTATCATGCAGAACTGAACAAATGGAGTAAATTGCATGATGCAGAATATATGCAGTATATCGTATGATGTAGAACAAAAAGATGGAGTATAATGTATGATGTAAAATATTTGCATTATATCATATGAACAGAACAAATGTAGTATAACGTATAATGCAGAATAGAACAAATGCAGTATAACGTATGACGCAAAGAAGAACACATGCAGTTTAACGTATGATGCAGAACAAAACAGATGCAGAACATTTGCAGTGTATCGTATGAACAGAACAAATGTATTATAACGTATAATGCAGAACATAACGAATGTAATGTAAGATGAAGAACATATGCAGTATGTCGTATGAACAGAACACATGTAGTCTAACATATGCTGCAGAACAGAACAAGTGCAGTATAAGGTATGATGCAAATTCAATGTAGTATAACGCATGATGCATAACAGAACAGATACAGTACAGCATAAGATGCAGAACAGATTCAGTGTAACCTATGATGCAGAACAAATGCAGTATAAAGTATGAACATAATAGATGCAGTATAACATATGATGCATAACAGAACAAATGGAGTATAATGGATGATACAGAACATAACATATTAATAACGTATGATGCATAACAGATCAAATGGAGTATATTGTATGATGCAGAACATATGCAGTATATCTTATGATGCAGAACAGAACAGATGGAGTATAATGTATGATCCAGAACATATGCATTATATCGTATGAACAGAAAAGATGCAGTATAACATATGATGCTGAACAGAACGGATGGAGTATAATGTAAGAACAGAACCGATGCAGTATAACGTATCATGCAAAACTGAACAAATGGAGTAAATTGTATGATGCAGAATATATGCAGTATATCGTATGATGTAGAACAGAACACATGAAGTATAATGTATGATGCAAAACATTTGCACTATATCATATGAACAAAACAAATGTAGTATAACGTATGATGCAGTGCAGAACAATTGCAATATAAAGTATGATGCAAAACAGAACACATGTAGTATAACTTATGATGCAGAACAGAACAGATGGAGTATAATGTATGATGCAGAACTTACGCAGTGTATTGTATGAACAGAACATATGTATTATAACATATGATGCAGAACATAACGAATGTAGTATAATGTAAGATTAAGAACATATGTAGTATGTCGTATGAACAGAACACATGTAGTCTAATGTATGATGCAGAACAGAACAAGTGCAGTATAATGTATGATGCAAAATCAATATAATATAACGTATGATGCATAACAGAAAAGATGCAGTATAACATAAGATGCAGAACAGATTCAATGTAACCTATGATGCAGAACAAATGCAGTATAACGTATGAACATAATAGATGCAGTGTAACATATGATGCATTACAGAACAGATGGAGTATAATGTATGGTACAGAACAGAACAAATTAATAACGTAGATGCAGAACAGAACAAATGGAGTATATTGTATGATGCAGAACATATACAGTATATCGTATGATGCAGAACAGAACAGATGGAGTACAATGTATGATCCAAAACATATGCATTATATCGTATGAACAGAATAGATGTAGTATAACGTATGATGCAGAACAGAACAAGTGCAGTATAACGTATGATGCAAAACAGAACAGATGTAGTATATTGTATGATGCAGGACATATGTAGTATATCTATGATGCAGAATAGAATAGATGGAGTACAATGTATGATCCAGAACATATGCATTATATCGTATGAACAGAATAGAGTATAACGTTTGATGCAGAACAGAACAAGTGCAGTATAACGTATGATGCAAAACAGAACAGATGCAGAATAGAACAAATGGAGTATAATGTATGATGCAGAATATATGCAGTATATCGTATGATGCATAACAGAACATATGCATTATATCGTATGATGCATGACAGAACATATGCAGTATATCGCATGATGCATAACAGAACATATGCAGTATATCGTATGATGTATAACAGAACAAGTGCAGTATAACGTATGATGCAAAACAGAACAGATGCAGTATATTGTATGATGCAGAACATATGTAGTATATCTATGATACAGAATAGAATAGATGGAGTACAATGTATGATCCAGAACATATGCATTATATCGTATGAACAGAATAGAGTATAACGTTTGATGCAGAACAGAACAAGTGCAGTATAACGTATGATGCAAAACAGAACAGATGCAGTATAATGTATGATGCAGAATAGAACAAATGGATTATAATGTATGATGCAGAACATATGCAGTATATCGTATGATGCATAACAGAACATATGCATTATATCGTATGATGCATGACAGAACATATGCAGTATATCGCATGATGCATAACAGAACATATGCAGTATATCGTATGATGTATAACAGAACATATGCATTATATCGTATGACAGAATAGATGTAGTATGTAACACCCTGAAATTTCTTCCCTTATTTAGGTTACAAGTTGCGTGATTTAAGTTAATAAATTTAAGTAGACGTGTTTGGATATTTTAAATGATTGTTTTAAAGATGTTTTTGAATTTAAAAAAATTTATTAATTAAATTAATAAATGTTTGTTATATGTGGTACAAGTTGATTTTGATAAAATTATTTATTTAGTAAACAGTATATCTTGTTAAATTTAAAATAAAATGTTGGATAAGATAGAGATATTCAAGATCTTATCTAAAAATAACTTAAGATTTTTCCTATAACAAATTTGGATTAATTTATTAGAGGTAAAATTCAAAATTT
The DNA here is from genome assembly GCA_026586105.1 of Hylodesmum podocarpum. NCBI lineage: Eukaryota > Viridiplantae > Streptophyta > Magnoliopsida > Fabales > Fabaceae > Hylodesmum > Hylodesmum podocarpum. Next base: position 91,416 of record JALJEV010000580.1, read on the forward strand.
AAATAAAATATATTTTCTTTTCATTTTTTTAAAAAAGAGAGGATTTGTACTTAAATATTTATTATCTTCCCCCCCCCCTCTTCACTTTTCTCCTCCCATTCTCCTTTTTGTAAAATTGCATTCTCCCGTATACAGTATGAGCATTTATATTGAAATGTCTCTTTCGAATTTGTTCACTGTTGGATGACTGCGATTTTTGGACAGAATATTGATAACACATGGTACTTCACATCCAACGGTATATTTCTTGAAATAACAACTGGAGGAGAAGATATTTATTCGAATAGAGACCCATTTTTCCATCAAATTCTCCGCACTCACAATTCCTCACTTCGGGTAAGGGTAGTTCTACTATTATTGATAATAATGGGAAAGTTTGGTGTGATTGTCTATCTGTGGGAGTTATTGTGGATGTATTCCTATTTGACTAATTTTGGGTTGAAATTGGTTAGTGATCCTTGTTCACTTTGTTTGATGATATTAATTGTGTCATTATTTCCAAAATTGGATTGGTATATTGTTATTGTTATTGGTTGAATGAGATTCTTGTTAATTAATTGTTTGTGTGTTCAGTGTAAAATTCCATCAATTATTATGTTGTTGTGATTCTCTTCCATTCTATTCTTTTGTTGCTCCACTTAATCATTTTATGCGTGTTGTTTATGTATCGTGATTTGGTTGGTGTGGTGAGATGAAAGATTTCATTATGGTGAAATAATGGGTGTGGATTGAGGGGTTATATAATGGGGCATATTGCATTGATAAGTCATTAGGTTCATGATAATCGGCTGTAATTGGGTTGTGTTTGTGATGAAAGGGATGGATGCCTGTTGCTACGAGGGAGTAGTGAGGTTGCCCCTAGTGGATATGCTTGTGTCCATGAGATTTTGGAAAAAGAGATGAGGATTATCATGAATTCTAGATGATTGAAAATGTTTTTGAAAAGTGAGGATGAATGGAACTAGGATGGTTGGTCCCTAAGGGGTCGATGTAATGGCCTAGGACTTGGAGGGTATTCCCGGTGGGGAAAGCTTCTACTATGGCCGATCACCATGAGTGGGAAGTGACTCCTGTTGCAACACTGGTTACCCTGACTGTAACTGTCTAGTATTTCTAGTGAGAGTGTCAGAGGTGACATGTACTCCTAGACATCGCTCAATGTTTTTTATGGTACCACATGGCATGAGAGTGAGATGTGAGTTACATGCATCATGTTGGGTTGCATAGAATGGTTAGTTTTAATGTATGGTGAATGACATGTCCTTTGTATAATTTGATGTATTGTACTATCTTTGTAGCCTTTTTTTATTATCTCTAATATGTGAACTAACCCTTATTATGTGTCTATGGCTTGACAACTGTGATGACCCCTTGAATGTGAGAGCAGATGGATAGTAGGTGGGAGGCTGAAGAACCTTAGGTTAGGAAGCTTTCGGACTAAGACCTCGTTATGTTAAAGAATTGACTTGTATTGTTTGTTTTCTTGTTGTTTGATTTCTTTACCATTAATGTTGTAAATTAATATTTAGGTATTTTATGTTAGTTCACACTGCTAGCAAAGATATTACAAATTTATCTTTTTGAGTTCGAATGGTTGAAGAAATATTTCAAAATTTGCTTTGTGAATAAAATTGGGTTTCCAGTTTAGTGGTGTAATTATTTTTCCGCGAACTATAGAGAAATTAGGATATATATTAGTAGAAATTGAGGTGTTACAAAGTTGAAATTAGAATGTAGGTTGGTAGAAATTTAGGTGTTACAATTGTGGTATCAGAACTTAGGTTTAACTTCTTTGGCTTGTGAGTTATGTGTTTGTCATGCTTTTATTTGTGCCTTAATGTGTCATGAGATGTTTAGTGTGATTTTGATTTGACATAAGTACTATGTTTGGGTGATTTGGTGAGTTTCTATACCATAAGTCTTAATTGCCTACATGTGAAATATAACGTAAGATGCAGAACAGAACAGATGGAGTATAATGTATGATGAAGAATATATGCAGTATATCGTATGAACAGAACACATGTAGTCTACCATTTGATGTAGAACAGAATAAGTGCAGTATAACGTATGATGCAAAACATATGTAGTATAACGTATGATGTCGAACGGAATAGATGCAGTATAACATAAGATGCAGAACAAATTCAGTGTTAACGTATGATGCTGAACAAATGCAGTATAACATATGAACAGAATAGATGCAGTATAACATATGATGCAGAATAGAATAGATGGAGTATAATGTATGATATTGAACAGGACAGATGCAGTATAACATATGATGCAGGACAGAACAAATGGAGTATATTGTATGATGCAGAACATATGCAATATATCGTATGATGCAGAACTGAACAGATGGAGTATAATGTATGATGCAGAACATATGCAGTGTATCGTATGAACAGAACATATGTATTATAACGTATTATGCAGAACATAACAGATGGAGTATAATGTATGATGTAGAACACATGCAGTATATTGTATGAACATAATAGATGCAGTATAACATTTGATGTCGAACGGAACAAATGCAATATAACATAAGATGCAGAACAAATTCAATGTAACGTATGATGTAGAACAAATGCAGTATAACGTATGAAAAGAATAGATGTAGTATATCATATGATTCAGAACAGAACAAATGGAGTAAAATGTATGATACAGAACAGAACAAATGCAGTATAACGTATGATGCAGAACAGAACAAATGGAGTATATTGTATGATTCAAAACATATGTAGTATATCTTATGATGTAAAACAAAACAGATGGAGTATAATGTATGATGCAGAACGTATGCAGTATATGGTACGAATAGAATAAATGTATTATAATGTATGATGCAAAACAGAACAGATGGAGTATAATGTATGATGAAGAATATATGCAGTATATCGTATGAACAGAACACATGTAGTCTAATGCATGATGCTAAACAGAACAAGTGCAGTATAACGTATGATGTAGAACAGAAAATATGCAGTGTAACGCATAATGCAGAACAAATGTTGTATAACGGATGAACAGAATAAATGCAATTTAATATATGATGCAGAACAAGAGAGATGAAGTATAATATATGATGCAAAATAGAATAGATGCAATATAGCTTATGATGTAGAACAGAATAGATGGAGTATATTGTATGATGCAGAACATATGCAGTATATCGTATGAACAAAACAAATGTAGATAATGTATGATGTATAACAGAACAGATGAAGTATAATGTATGATGCAGAACATATGCAGTATATCATATGAACAAAACAGATGTAGTATAATGTATGATGCAGGACAAAACAAATGGAGTATAATGCATGATGTAGAACATATGCAATTTATCGTATGAATAGTATAGATGTAGGATAACGTAAGATGTAGAACAGAACAAGTATAGTATAACATATAATGTAAAACAGATGCAGCATAATGTATAATTTAATACAGAACAGATGTAGTATAACATATAATGTAAAACGGAACAGATGCAGTGTAATGTATGATCCAGAACAAATGCAGTATAACGTATAATGTAAAATAGAACAGATGCAGTGTAACGTATGATGCAGAACAAATGCAGTATAATGTATGATGCAAAACATATGTAGTATAACATATGATGCTGAACAGAACAGATGCAGTATAACGTATGATGTAGAACATAACAAATGGAGTATATTGAATGATGCAAAACATATGTAGTATATCGTATGATGTAGAACAGAACAAATGGAGTATAATGTATGATGCAGAACATATGCATTATATCATATGAACAGAAGAGATACAGTATAACGTATGATGCAAAACAGAACAAATGCAGAATAACATATTATGCAGAACAGAACAGATGTAGTATAACGTATGATGCAGAACAAAACAAATGGAGTATATTGTATGATGCAGAACATATGCAATATATCGTATGATGTAGAACAAAACAAATGTAGTATAACGTATGATGAATAACATATGCAGTATATTGTATGACAAAACTCATGTAGTCTAACATATGATGTAGAACACAAAGAGTGCAGTATTGATGCGTTCGCGGAAGGGGACCGTCTTGATTATTCATATTTTTTTATCAATTTTTTTTTGGGGAAGGATATTGACGCCACACTCAGGAAAGGGATGAGAAGGTGAGAGATAAGTTATGGGTTTGATCGTCACATAATCAAAAGATTGATAAGATCATATTACTCAGATTGCGACACAATCAAAAGATTGATAAAGATCATATTTAGTTCTTGTCACAAGAACTAAAGAAAACTCTCATAACGGAGAAAAACTCGTTTTTTTATTCAAATTGACTCCCCTCGAAAAACAAAATGTATCCATTTATAGGCTGAATGATATAGAGATACATTGAACTTAGCCTACATATGCAGGTACATTGAACTTAGCCTACATATGCAGGTACATTGAACTTAGCCTATAAATGCAGATACATTGAACTTAGCCTATAAATCTTTATGAAAATAATAAAAACGAAGATAATAAAATAATAGAGTAACAAAAACCCTATTAGAGACACATTAAATGACTTATTAAAACAAATTAATTGTAGCCTAAAAATATGTACGAAATAACAGAGTGGGATTTTTGGTTCACATCATACTCTCTCTCTTCGAGGAGATTCGTCCTTGAATCTTAGTTCATTCTTCCATTGCATCTTCGCACACATTCATGACCACTTATTCCAGTCATATGAAAATTAAGAGCCGAAACTCTGATACCAGATGATATGATCCTAACCCAGAATTAATGGAATACTCGACGTTTGAGAATTAGGGTTTGAAGTCGGCTGAAACTTCAGAATTATTTTATATAATAAAAATGCAAAATAAACAAAGAAAGATAGATATGAAAAGGAAGGCGTCACACAAACAAGAATGTTTGATAAGCCAAAGATGATCGCCACACAAGAATCGAAGAATTCTTGATAAGATCGAGGATGCAAGGAACCCTAGCAGAGCTTAAACTCACAAAAATATCAAATTGAATAATGATCTGTGTAACACCCCCTTGTAACATCCCCTCTTATTTACTTACTTATCTTATTTTTAATTAGTAATTTAAGATTGTTAATGATGTAATAAATAAAAGAGAGATTTAGGAAACAACACTTTTATTACATGATATTCAAAGGTCATTACATCTAGGTTGCATAACCTTGTCCTTTTATTATTTTACATAACTACCTTTCTACTACCTTAGAACATCTACCCAACACTTCTACACGCAAAACATAGCAAGCACCTTCACACAAGATAGTAGCAACAACCAGTGACAACTTCTTAACCCTGCAAATCTGCTCCCCCGAACGTTGTTCGAGATCATCACAGGTGTTAAAAACACAAAGTGCAAGGGTGAGCTTTCCTTAACCATAATTATAAAAAAATTGATTGAAGTTCAAGGAAAACCTTTTCTTTTATAAATTTAGAAATTTCATCGAAAACATCATTTTTAGAATAATACTTCCATACATATCCATGATCACCAAAATATCAATCACATAGTAAGGCAATCAACACCCATAAACCAATTCAAACAAACCATCAATCACAATCAATGATTCAGGCATGAATTCCATTCAATCAAACACACAATCACTAATGTATGCTCCTAAGCCTACATGATGCATGCACCTTCACCATGCATTTTCACTCTTCACTCGAAATGCAATGTGGCGCCTCCACTTTGAAAATAGCACGGGCATCTGATTCTCCCACTCAATCAGACCCACCAGAGGTAGACACTCCGTAATTTGTCGAGTTCCCTCAGTGTCCGGCAGGACCTCCCCCGCAACATGTGATCATCATGAGCAGGGCAATTTCCCCACCAAGAGAACCCCCTCTAGTCCACGGTATTCCACTCACACAGACGGGAATCCGTAACTTACGGACTTGGTCTACTACTATCCAGTCATCATGCAACATGCTCTAGGACCTTGAATTGTATAATGACCTTTATCACATTTTAAATCTTGACCTCTTTACTAGGTCATATTCATTTCAAAACCTTCTAAGCATTGCCTATTCACCAAACAATCTTAGAATATTGCCTCTCCACTAGGCATTTCAAATCGGTCATTAAGCAATTCAAGTCCATCACCAATTTCATGCAACCATGCATGTCACCACTTATTCATATCCAACTCAAAACCAGACATATTTCGATATGAAATCAACACCAAGAAACACCAATAAACACCAATAAATCAAGAAACCAAGAAACAAGAAACACCAAGAATTATCAAGGAAACATCAAGAACCAATAAACAGTACCACACTTTTCCTCGTAACAAGAATAATTCTGTTCTGATGTGGAAGATCGGACAAAACCGCAACCACAGAGCATACTAAGAATTATCTTCGCACCTTAGTATCCGAAAAACTAAAGAAATATAATGAAAGTAACAACAAAACAAAGAATAGAAGAGTAGGATAAGGACAACTCCCCTTACTTGGTTTAAAGAAGCCTTCCTATACTCTTCCTCTACTTACTTGCTCCTCTTTTAGAGATATTTCTTCCCAAGAGAGAGCTTGAGAGAATATAGAAATGTTCTTTGGTTTGTTTTCTCATCTGAAACCCCTAGGCCCTATTTATAGAATTCCCAAGGTACTATTTGCTACAGAATATTCTATATTCTATATTCTACAGAATATTATACAGAATATTCTATATTCTACAGAATATTCCACAGAATGTTCTACAGAATATTCTACAGAATGTTCCACAGAATATTCCACAGAATATTCCACAGAATATTCTACTACAGTAATTTTACTATTTACCTCAGTGATTTTACTATTTACTACAGTAATTTTACTATTTACCACAGTAATTTTATCACAGTAAATTTACTATTTACCATAGTAATTTTACTATTTACCACAGTAATTTTATTATTTACCACAGTAATTTACTATTTGTACAGTAATTTTACTATTTGCACAGTACTTTACTATTTGCACAGTAATTAACTATTTGCACAGTAATTTACTATTTAATTATTTCAAAAATTCATAATTTTTAATTATTTTTATATTTCTCTCTGTTATAAAAACCTCTCTTAAACTATATTTAAATTTTTGAGATGTTACAATACTCCCCTCCTTTTTAAAAAATTTCGTCCTCGAAATTTACCTTTATTGGAATAATTCAGGGTAGCTGCTTTTCACTTGATCTTCCAATTCCCATGTAACCTCTTTACTTGCTCCGTTTTTCCAAAAATAACCTTGACCAAGGGAATTTCTCTTCCTCTCAGGAACTTGATCCTCTTATCCTCGATCTTTAAAGGTCGGGTTTCAAACGTGAGGTTTTCTTTTACTTGAACATCGTCAATTTCCACCACATGTGAAGGATCATGGATATACTTTTTCAATTGAGATACATGAAAGACATTATGAAGATTTGACAGAGTAGGTGGTAATGCAACCTTTTTGAGAATTTGGAAAGGTCCTACGAAACAAGGTGTGAGTTTGCGGGATTTGAGAGCCCTGCCAACTCCAGTCCAAGGTGTTACTTTTACGAATACATGATCCCCCTCTTCGAACTCAAGGTCCTTCCTTCGATCATCATAGTAGCATTTTTGCCTATTTTGTGCTGCTCTCATCTTCTCTTGGATTAGTTTAATCTTTTCAGTAGTTTGTTGTATTATTTCAGGTCCTAAGGTTATGTGATCTTCTGGCTCTACCCAGCATAGAGGTGTCCTACATCTTCTTCCATATAATGCCTCATATGGGGCCATTCCAATTGAAGAGTGGTAACTATTATTATATGTGAATTCTATTAAGGGTAGATGGCTATCCCAATTTCCTTTATATTCCAAAATACATTCCCTTAATAAATCTTCTAGGGATTGAATAGTTCTTTCAGTTTGTCCATCTGTTTGAGGGTGATAGGCAGAACTTAGTTTTAGCCTTGTTCCTAATGCTTCCTGCAAACTTTCCCAAAATCTAGAAGTGAATCTAGGATCTCTATTTGAAACTATGCATAGAAAGTCCATAGAAATGTCAATCCAAGGATGTTCGGGAATAGGCAGAGGGGTATAATCCATGAGGCTTAACTTTGGATTTAGCCTTTTTACAAACAATACAACGATCACAAAATTTTTGCACATCACGCTTCATATGTGGCCAATAAAAATGTTCTTGCAAAATTTCCAAAGTCTTTAGAACCCCAAAATGTCCCATTAAACCCCCTTCATGTGATTCACTCACAAGCAACTCTCTTATGGAACACCTAGGCACACACAATTTATTTGCTTTAAACAAAAATCCATTATGCCTATAGTAACCATTTTCAGATAATTTTTCACATGCAGCAAAAATTTTAGCAAATTCCAAATTTGTCTCATACATATCCCTAAAAGATTCAAGACCAAACAATTTAGTTTCAAGTACAGAAAGTAATGTATGCCTCCTAGAAAGTGCATCAGCCACTACATTCCCTTTCCCCTTTTTATGTTTGATGACATTTGGAAATTGCTCTAGAAATTCTACCCACTTAGCATGTCTCTTATTAAGCTTACCTTGTCCTTTTAAGTACTTTAAGGACTCATGATCACTATGAATGACAAACTCTTTGGGTAAAAGGTAATGTTGCCAAGTCTTTAAAGCTCTAACCAAAGAATATAATTCTTTATCATAGGTTGAATAGCTAAGGGCAGCCCCACTTAGTTTTTCACTAAAATGCGCAATTGGATGTCCTTCTTGCAATAAAACAGCCCCAATACCCACATTGGATGCATCACACTCAACCTCAAATGATTTTGAAAAATTAGGCATAACAAGAATGGGTGCATTAGTTAATTCATGCTTAAGAGCAACAAATGCCTCTTCTTGTTTTTCACCCCACTTGAATCCTACGTTTTTCTTAGTAACTTCATTTAAAGGTGCAACGAAGGTATTAAAATCTTTAACAAATCTCCTATAGAAACTTGCTAGCCCATGAAATCCCCTCACCTCACTCACAGTCTTAGGTGTTGGCCATTCTTGGATGGCCTTAATCTTTTCCACATCTACTTGTGTAACATCCCAAAAATTTAAATATAGTTTAAGAGAGATTTTTTATAACAGAGGGCAAAGAATAGAGAAAATATGTAGAACAATTTACGGAAGACATAAGTGATTTATTTGTGTTTGCTAGATTAATTTCTTAATTGTGGTCACTTGCCTTTGTGTCTAATATTAGAATTTTTCTTTACCTTTGTTGTTTCGATATTCAACGTAAAACTTCTAAATTAAAAACTTGTTGTTTATTCTATGTCTTTCTAGAAAATTCTTGATCATTCTAGAAACTTCTAGATTATTCTACTTATTTCTAGAAAAATCTTGAATATTCTCCCTCGTCCTAGAAACTTCTTATTCTATAAACTTGTAGATCATTCTACTAATTTCTAGAAAAATCTTGATTATTCTACTTAACTCTAGAAACTTCCTATTCATTCTATTTTGGAAACCTCTTACTTATTCTATATGTTTCTAGAAAATTCTTGTTGATTTTAGAAATTCCTTATTATTCTAATTTTTCTACAAACTTCTAGTCTACACTACATATAGAAACAGTCCAAACTGGCTCTTTATGTCTTCATGACATTTCTAGATCTTTCAATCTTCTTTAATTAGAAACAAATCGGATCTCAATTGGAAATTTGTGGAGGAAGTTATGCCTATTTTACCGAGAGTGGTCAAATGTGGAAAAATTCACGTCACAGTTTCATGGCCCAATTTCAAGGCTAATTTCACACTAGATGCAGTCCGAATTGGCTCTTTGGGCCTTCATGACATTTGTAGCTCTGTCATTCCTCTTTCATTTGCAAGAAACCTAAGCCCAAAACGATATTTGTGGAAGAAGTTATGCCTATTTTACCGAAAGTGTTCAAAGTAATGACTTTTCAACCATTCTAGAATTCTCTTTAAGATATTTTCTTATTTTTAAAGATATTTTGATGGAAACTAATATATTTTATTGGAAACTAAGATATTTTCTTACCTTTTAAGATATTTTGATGGAAACTAAGATATTTTCTTGTAAACTAAGATATTTTCTTACCTTTTAAGATATTTTAATGGAATCTAAGATATTTTCATAGAAACTAAGATTTTTTCTTTAGAATCAATCTCCAATTCTCTAAAAATATCTTGGGAAGTCTATAAATAGGGCTTAGGGGTGCCAAATGAAGACATAACCCAAAGAATACTCCTACATTCTCTCAAACTATCTTCACTACAAAAAACCTTTCTATACTTTCTCCACCTTAGGAAGAAATCTCTCCAACCAAAGTAGGAGCCAGTAAGTAGAGGAAGAATATAGGAAGCTAGGAGAAACCAGTAAGGGACCTTTCCTTATCCTTCTTTTCCTTTTGTTTATTTTCTATCCTTTGTTTTGTTGGTACTTTCATTTTCTTTCTTTAGTTTCTTTAGTTTCTTAAGTAAGGGGATCTTTCCTTTTTATCCTTTGTTTTTCTTTCATTATCTTTCTTTGTTTCTTAGGATCTTTCCTTATCCTTCTTTTTCCTTACTTACTCTCTTTCTTTCATTATCTTTCTTTGATTTCTTGGTGTTTCTTTTCTTCATCTTTCTTACACTACTTTTATTCTTTAAGTTTGTGTTTTCTTTATCCTTTGAAATGATTATTTTAAGATTGTTTTCCTCTTTCAACTATTTCTTTGAATACTATGACTACTTTATAAAAAATAAATGAAATAGAAACATTTATTATTTATATTAAAGTTTTTGACTTTATGAACAACTTCAATCTTTACTCTTTTGAGGAAACCTCTTTTGAATATTAACATGAATAATTTAATAAACACATATTGATGGTAGTAAATGTGATTGTTTGATTATACATCAAGTATAACTTGTTTTGTGCTTGATATACAATTACTTGGTGAATTGGATGTGAGTAAATGGTGACATGCATGGTTGCATTGAAATGAAGATGGACTTGAATTGTTTAATGACCGATTGGAAATGCCTAGTGGAGAGGCAAAGTATTCTAAGATTGCTTGGTAAATGGGAAATACTTAGAATGAGATGAGATGAAGATGACCTGGTGGAAAGGTCAAAACTTAAAATATGATGAAGGTCATTATACAATTCAAGGTCCTAGAACATGTTGCATTGATGATTGGATAGTAGTAGACCAAGTCCGTAAGTCACGGATTCCCGTCCGAGTGAGTGGAATGCCGTGGACCTGGGGGTTCTCTTGGTGGGGAAATTGCCCTGCTCATGATGATCACATGTTGCGGGGAGGTCCCGCGGACACCGAGGGAACTCGACAAATTACGGAGTGTCTACCTCGGTGGGTCCGATTGAGAGTGAGAATCGGATGCCCCAGGCTATTTCGGTGGAGGCGCCACATTGCATTTCGAGTGAAGAGTGAAAATGCATGGTGAAGGTGCATGCATCATGTAGGCTAGGAGCATACATTAGTGAATGTGTGTTTGATTGAATGGAATTGATGCCTAAATCATTGATTGATGGATTTGTTTGATGGTTTGTTTGATTTGGTTTATAATTGTCATGGATAAGTATGGAAGTATTATTCTAAAAAATTACTTATGTGATTGATATTTTGAATGATCATGGATAAGTATGGAAGTATTATTGTAAAGAAGAAATACCGTATGTATATTTTCAAATGATGAAATTTCTAAATTTGATATAAAAGAAAAGATTTTCCTTGAACTACAATCAATTTTTTTATAATTATGGTTAAGGAAAGCTCACCCTTGCACTTTGTGTTTTTAACACTGTGATGATCTCGAACAACGTTCGGGGAGCAGATTTGCGGGGTTAAGAAGTTGTGGATGTTTTGCAATACTATCTTGTGTAAAGGTGTTTGCTATGTTTTGCGTGTAGAAGTATTGGGTAGATGTTCTAAGGTAGTAGAAAGGTAGTTATGTAAAATAATAAAATGACAAAGTTATGAAATCTATTTGTAATGAACTTTAAATATTATGTAATAAAAATGTTGTTTCCTAAATCTCTCTTTTATTTACTATATCATTAACCACTTTAAATTACTAATTAAAAAAATAATTAAAATAAGTAAATAAAAGGGGGTGTTACATTAGTGGTATCGAGAGCGGGTCGAACCAGTTCGACTTGTGAGTTATGTGTCTCGCTATGTTTTTGTTGTGTGAATGATTGTTTGCTTGTGTGCTTTGTGTGCTTGTTTGATTATTTGGTGTACTTTTAGTGAGTGAATTGATTACTTAGTATTTACTTGATTGCTTATTGGATCAATTAATGAAAAATTAGTTTTAGGGTTAGTGAAATAGTTTAGGATTAGATGTAGTTTAATGACTTACTTTCTATTTGGAATAGAAAGTAATGATTGAAAGTATGATAGAATTATAGTTAAAGCCCTACAAGTTTTGACCTAAGTTTTGATAAGCGTAGTAGGCTAAGAAAAAAAGCAAAGTATTTAAGGGAAGGAGTTGTTGTTGATCTTATAAAGGATGTTTCTACCAACTTAGACTAAAAAGATTAAGGAGGATAAATTAGACATAAAGATGACCATCTCTGGAGATAAAATCAAAAGATATCCTAGATAACTTACCTATAATAGAAAACCTTTTTAAGAGTATTTTTAATAAAAGAGGACTCTTTTAGAAGAGAAAGAGATACAAATTTTTAGAACTAAGATTAATATATGAAGTTCTCCTTAAAAAAGTAGCAAATCAAATAAAGAGGATCGAAAGAAAATCCTAAAGGAAGCCAATTTTAGGAAATGATCCATTCAAAGGAGAAGTCGTACTAAGGATTAGAAAAACCTAAGAATATCACCAAAGTTAAAAGTCCTTAAGATAACTTTATAGGAAATGATTAGTAACCACATACCTCTTAACCTAATACAAACCTTTTGACAACACTAAGATGCATTTAGAAGATATACTAGGATGATACAATAATGATTGATGCATTTTGATGGTTAAAGAAACCTTAGAGAAGCTAGAAGGATTCGAAATCCGAGAGAGGAACTAGTATTTTTAAGGTAGAAAGAGTTTAGTTAAAGGAGGAATAAGTAGTAACCCAAGGAGGAATTAAAGTCGATACGCTTAGGAAGATTACCTAATGTTAAAGGATTAACCACCTTGACTTGGGAAGAGTAAATTTTGTATAGCATGACCAATAGTTTTAAAGAGGCACCAACAATATCAACTAGGGAAATCAAAGGTTGTGGGAAGAATATTCACCCTTGATGGAGTTAAGGCCTCAAATATCAATGATCTAGTACAAGGTACGTACCTGGAATTCCTTTACTTGTACTATTTGACTCTGGTGCCACTCATTCCCTTATATCGTTTGATTGTGCTAAAAGGTTACAACTTCCACTACTTTTCTAGACATTGATTTAATAATAACTACCTCTACCCATGAGTTTGTTACAACCACCCATATCTGTTTAGATTGTCCTATAAAACTAAGTAACAAAACCTTCATAGTTAACCTAGTTTGCTTACCTTTAAACCAAATTAATATTATCCTTGGAATGGACTAGTTATCTTCCAACTATGTCCTGATAGTCTGTTTTAATAAAACCTTAATCTTTTTCGAATCTGAAGTAAGAAAGGATATTGAGATAATTTCTACCAACCAAGTGAAATAGGACATGAAGAAACACAATTAGGTATATATGATCCTTTCTAACCTAGAAGAGGAACGAAAGGTCACATTCGATAATATACCTGTAGTACAGGATATCTCTGAAGTATTCTCTAAAGAGGTAAACCAACTACCACCTGAAAGGGAAGTTGAATTTTCTATAGACTTGATACCTGGGACTGGACCAATTTCTATTGCGCCCTATAGGATGTCACCCTTAGAATTAGCGGAGCTAAAGAAACAAATAGAAGAATTATTGAAGAAACAATTTATTAGACCTAGTGTATCACCTTGGGGAGCACCGTACTCTAGTAAGAAAGAAGAAAGATGGAACTATGAGACTATGTGTAGATTATGGACAACTAGATAAGGTAACCATTAAGAATAAGTACCCCTTACCAAGGATAGATGATCTTATGGACCAACTAGTAAGAGCTTGTGTATTTAGCAAGATTGATCTAAGATCCGGATACCACCAAATAAGGGTAAAAGCTGAAGATATCCCTAAAACGGCCTTTAGTACCCTATATGGACACTATGAGTACATGGTTATGCCTTTTGGTGTAACTAATGCACCTTCAGTATTTATAGATTACATGAATAGGATTTTCCAACTATATTTGGATAAATTTGTGGTCGTGTTTATTGATGATATTTTGGTATAGTCGAGAACCAAAGAGGATCATGCTAAACATCTTAGAGTGGTATTACAGATCTTGAAAAATCAACAGTTATATACGAAATGGTCCAAATGTGAATTTTGGTTAGAAGAAGTCAGTTTCCTAGGACACGTAATATCACAAGGAGGATTTGCAGTAGATCCACATAAGGTAAACGAAATTCTGAAAAGGGAAAGACCAAAAGATGTGACAGAAATAAAGCATTTTCTAGGGTTAGCTGGATATAATTGAAGATTTATAATAGATTTCTCCAAGATAGCCTTGCCCTCACACCCTTAACTAGAAAGGCCAAGCTTTTGTACGGAATATCGAATGTGAACAATATTTTCACACCTTTATTCTTATTTTGACCTTACTAACCCCAAATGAATCTTTTGAGGTTTATTGTGATGCCTCTAAACTAGGTTTAGAAGGAATACTAATGCAAGGAGGAGAAATTGTAGCATATGTATAAAGACAATTAAAAAAAAAAAAAAAAACATAAAGGAACTACCCAACCCATGACCTAGAACTAGCTGCAGTAGTATTTGCGCCTAAAATATGGCGACACTATCTTTTTAGGACAAGATTTGAGGTATTTAGTAATCACAAAAGCCTTAAGTAACCAAAAGGTGTTAAATATGAAGCAAGGAAGGTGGATAACATTTCTAAGAGATCATGGTTTCAATCTTAAGTGCAAACTAGACAAAGAAAATGTAGTGGTTGGCACCTTAAGTAGGAAGATCATAGCAATGTCAAGTTTAATGGTCAAAGAGATGAATTTAATAGAGCAATTTAGGAACTTCAACCTTGCGAGTGAGTTTACTCCTGTTAGGATGAAGTTAGGAGCCTTAAGAATAACTAATGAATTTATGAATGAAATAAGACAGAAACAAGAAATGGATCCTATTCTTAAGAATTAAGAAAAAGAGAAATCCTAGTGAAAACAAATGAGGAGGATTTATAAGTGGGAAAAGAGGGAATCATAGTCCCGCATATAAGGATAGCAAGGTTGAGGGTAACAGATAGATTTCAATACATAAGGTAAAATTATAAGAGGAAGTAGTTGAAAGAAAAGAAACTTTGGAAGTTGGAAAAGTAGAATAGAAGAATAAGATATGTAACAAGAATGGAAATTTCGAGGACGAAATTTTTTAAAAAAGGAGGGGAGTATTGTAACATCCCAAAAATTTAAATATGGTTTAAGAGAGATTTTTTATAACAGAGGGCAAAGAATAGAGAAAATATGTAGAACAATTTACGGAAGACATAAGTGATTTATTTGTGTTTGCTAGATTAATTTCTTAATTGTGGTCACTTGCCTTTGTGTCTAATATTAGAATTTTTCTTTACCTTTGTTGTTTCGATATTCAACGTAAAACTTCTAAATTAAAAACTTGTTGTTTATTCTATGTCTTTCTAGAAAATTCTTGATCATTCTAGAAGAAACTAGATTAGATTATTTCTAGAAAAATCTTGATTATTCTACCTTGTTCTAGAAACTTCTTATTCTAGAAACTTCTAGATTATTCTACTTATTTCTAGAAAAATCTTGATTATTCTACTTAACTCTAGAAACTTCCTATTCATTCTATTTTGGAAACCTCTTACTTATTCTATATGTTTCTAGAAAATTCTTGTTGATTTTAGAAATTCCTTATTATTCTAATTTTTCTACAAACTTCTAGTCTACTCTACATATAGAAACGGTCCAAACTGGCTCTTTATGTCTTCATGACATTTCTAGATCTTTCAATCTTCTTTAATTAGAAACAAACCGGATCTCAATTGGAAATTTGTGGAGGAAATTATGCCTATTTTACCGAGAGTGGTCAAATGTGGAAAAATTCACGTCACAGTTTCATGGCCCAATTTCAAGGCTAATTTCACACTAGATGCAGTCCGAATTGGCTCTTTGGGCCTTCATGACATTTGTAGCTCTGTCAATCCTCTTTCATTTGCAAGAAACCTGAGCCCAAAACGATATTTGTGGAAGAAGTTATGCCTATTTTACCGAAAGTGTTCAAAGTAATGACTTTTCAACCATTCTAGAATTCTCTTTAAGATATTTTCTTACTTTTTAAGATATTTTGATGGAAACTAATATATTTTATTGGAAACTAAGATATTTTCTTACCTTTTAAGATATTTTGATGGAAACTAAGATATTTTCTTGGAAACTAAGATATTTTCTTACCTTTTAAGATATTTTAATGGAATCTAAGATATTTTCATAGAAACTAAGATTTTTCTTTAGAATCAATCTCCAATTCTCTAGAAATATCTTGGGAAGTCTATAAATAGGGCTTAGGGGTGCCAAATGAAGACATAACCCAAAGAATACTCCTACATTCTCTCAAACTATCTTCACTACAAAAAACCTTTCTATACTTTCTCCACCTTAGGAAGAAATCTCTCCAACCAAAGTAGGAGCCAGTAAGTAGAGGAAGAATATAGGAAGCTAGGAGAAACCAGTAAGGGGACCTTTCCTTATCCTTCTTTTCTATCCTTTGTTTTGTTGGTACTTTCATTTTCTTTCTTTAGTTTCTTGCAGTAAGGGGATCTTTCCTTATCCTTCTTTTCTATTCTTTATTTTGTTGTACTTTCATTTCTTAGTTTCTTATTAAAGGGAATTTTCCATCCTCTTTTTCTATTCTTTGTTTTCTTTACTTACTTTGGTTGTTCATTATCTTTCTTTGTTTCTTGGTGTTTCTTTTCTTCATCTTTCTTACACTACTTTTAATTCTTTAAGATTTGTTTTCTTTATCCTTTGAAAGATTATTTTGAAGTTGTTTTCCTCTTTCAACTATTTCTTTGAATACTATGACTACTTTATAAAAAATAAATGAAATGGAAACCTTTCTTATTTATGTATATTAAGTTTTTGACTTTTATTATGAACAACTTCAATCTTTACTCTTTTGAGGAAACCTCTTTTGAATATTAACATACTGAATAATTTAATATAACACATATTGATGGTGGTAAATGTGGTTGTTTGATTATACATCAAAGTATGACTCGTTTTGTGCTTGATATACAATTACTTGGTGAATTGGATGTGAGTAAATGGTGACATGCATGGTTGCATTGAAATGAAGATGGACTTGAATTGTTTAATGACCGATTGGAAATGCCTAGTGGAGAGGCAGTATTCTAAGATTGCTTGGTGAATGGGCAATACTTAGAATGAGATGAGATGAAGATGACCTGGTGGAAAGGTCAAAACTTAAAATATGATGAAGGTCATTATACAATTCAAGGTCCTAGAACATGTTGCATTGATGATTGGATAGTAGTAGACCAAGTGAAGTAAGTCACTGATTCCGTCGAGTGAGTGGAATGCCGTGGACCGGGGGTTCTCTTGAATATTTGCCTCCTTTCAATTTCTAAAATGGGGAAATTGCCCCCGCTCATGATGATCACATGTTGCGGGGGAGGTCCTGGACATTGAGGGAACTCGACAAATTACGGAGTGTCTACCTCGGTGGGTCCGATTGAGAGTGAGAATCAGATGCCCTGAATGCTATTTTTTGGAGGCGCCACATTGCATTTCGAGTGAAGAGTGAAAATGCATGGTGAAGGTGCATGCATCATGTAGGCTTAGGAGCATACATTAGTGAATGTGTGTTTGATTGAATGGAATTCATGCCTAAATCATTGATTGTGACCGATGGTTTGTTTGATTTGGTTTATAATTGTCGATTGCCTTACTATGTGATTGATATTTTGATGATCATGGATAAGTATGGAAGTATTATTCTAAAAATGATATTTTCGATGAAATTTCTAAATTTATAAAAGAAAAGATTTTCCTTGAACTACAATCAATTTTTTTATAATTATGGTTAAGGAAAGCTCACCCTTGCACTTTGTGTTTTTAACACCTGTGATGATCTCGAACAACGTTCGGGGGAGCAGATTTGCAGGATTAAGAAGTTGTCACTGGTTGTTGCTACTATCTTGTGTGAAGGTGCTTGCTATGATTTGCGTGTAGAAGTGTTGGGTAGATGTTCTAAGGTAGTAGAAAGGTAGTTATGTAAAATAATAAAAGGACAAAGTTATGAAATCTATTTGTAATGAACTTTAAATCTTATGTAATGAAAGTGTTGTTTCCTAAATCTCTCTTTTATTTACTATATCATTAACCACTTTAAATTACTAATTAAAAAAAAATAAGTAAAATAAGTAAATAAAAGGGGGGTGTTACAACTTGTACCCCTTTAGCGCTAATAACATATCCAGGGAATACCACATGATCAGAATAAAAGATGCATTTTTCCAGATTGGCATACAATTGCTCTTTTCTAAGCACATTCAAAACAGATTGCAAATGCTCAACATGTAAATCAAGACTAGTGCTATATATAAGAATATCATCAAAGTATACCACAACAAACTTGCCAATAAACTCCCTAAGAACATGGTTCATCATTCTCATGAAGGTACTAGGTGCATTAGTCAAACCAAAGGGCATAACTAACCACTCATACAAATCATACTTTGTTTTAAATGCAGTCTTCCATTCATCTCCTTCTCTAATTCTAATTTGGTTATATCCACTTTTCAAATCAATTTTAGAGAACACACATGAACCATACAGTTCATCAAGAAGATCATCTAACCTAGGAATTGGATGCCTATACTTGATGGTGATGTTTTTTATAGCCCTACAATCCAAACACATTCTCCATGAGCCATCCTTCTTGGGTACTAGGATGACGGTTACAGCACATGGACTCATGCTATTTCTCACCCAACCTTTGCTCATGAGTTCAGCCACCTGTCTTTCAATCTCCTTAGTCTCTTGTGGGTTGCTTCTATATACAGGCCTATTGGGTAAAGAAGCTCCTGGAATGAGATCAATGTGATGCTCAATCCCCCTCAATGGTGGCAAGCCATCCGGTACACTTGCTGGAAAAATATCTTGATAATCCTGCAAAAAAGACTTAATACAAGAAGGCAATTCAGACTTATCAAATTAGTTAGCATACAAAATTTGACTTTGACAAAACATTAAATAGAGAGGTTGCCTTGCGCAAAGCACCCTCTTTACCTCTTTTTCTCTTACTAAAACAAAGGTGTTTGCCCTCAAGTGTTTCACTCTTCCTCTCTACTGCTATTTTTTCTCTCATTCTCACTTGATCCTCACACACCTCTTTAGGGCTCAATGGTTTGAGTATAATTTTTTTATCTTGATGCATAAAAGAGATCTTGTTGGAATAGCCATCATGAATGGCTCTAGTATCAAATTGCCAAGGCCTCCCCAAAAGTATGTGGCTAGCTTCCATTGGAACTACATCACATAACACCTTATCCTTGTATTTCCCAATTGCAATATCCACTTCTACTTGTTGCCTTACTTGTACCTCACCATCTTCACTAAGCCATTGAAGTTTGTATGGTCTAGGATGTGTTTTAGTGGCTAAATTTAGCTTTGACACTAACCTAGCACTAGCCACATTGGTGCAACTCCCTCCATCAATAATCACCATGCATACCTTCCCATCGATAGAACATCTAGTGTGGAAAATGTTCTCTCTTTGACTCTCATCCAAAGGCTTTAATTGACTACCCAGCAACCTCCTAATCATTAACAAGTCTCCCTCTGTAGCCTCCAACTCTTCTCCACTTTCAAATTCTTCCTCTCCCTCACTAGCTTCAGATTGACTTGTGTACTCTCCATTATCTTTGAGAAGAATTGTCTTCTTTGTAGGACATCCATAAGCATAATGACCCATACCCAAACACTTGAAACACTTCACTTCCCTAGTTCTCTTTGATGGATGATCAGCTTGTTTTTGAGGTGCTTTTCTCCGGTTAGAAAATGAAGCATTGCTAGAGGAGGTATCCCCTTCTTTGTTGATTCTATCCTTCCAATTTGGAGGGTTATAGCTAGTAGAACTCTTCCTCACTGTACTTCTTCTTTTTAGTTGTTGTTCTACTTGAACTGCCTTGTGCAAAAGATCTTCCATCTCTACAAATTCCTGCAACTCTACTACATCTCTAATGTTATTATTTAAACCATTAAGAAAGCGAGCCATAGTTACCTCAACATCTTCTTCAATTTTGGCTTGGATGATTAACACTTCCATCTCCTTGTATCTTCCACCCCCTTGCTTCCTTGATACAATTTCTGCAGTTTGAGTTTCAAGTCTCTATGAAAGCTAGATGGTACATATCGCTTCCTCATGATTCCCTTCATTTCAGCCTAAGTGTCCACCATAGGCTCTTCGTTTCTTTTTCTCTCCCTCTGCAACTTATTCCACCATATGAGTGCATAGTCAGAAAATTCAGTAGCAGCAAGTCTTACCTTTTGGTCCTCACTATAAATATTACAAGAGAACACATGTTCAATTTTGAGCTCCCACTCTAAATATGCATCTGGATCACTCCTACCCTTGAAAGGTGGTACATTCAACTTGATTCCTTCTATTCTTGTCTCATTCCTATTCGGTCCCACTCCTCCTCCTCCAGGTGGTCTTCTATTCTCCAATTGGTCTATCCTCTCATGGAAATCATCATGTTGTTGTTTCATCAATCTCTCCAAATGTTGAGATATTGCAGTCATTTGCAGCCGAAGGTCGTTGTTATTATTTTCTGTTGCCATTGACAAACAAACAAATCAAAGGTAACAAGAAAATAATATAATTACTGTTTGTTGAACCTTACCCACTCAAGTGTTTGCACACAACTAGGTTTTTTTTCTATAATAATCACTCTTGCCTTTTTCCACTCGTTCTCTGACTCAAGGTTCTTACAAGAATCCAAACAATCTATTATCAAGAATCACCTTCGAAAATAATAATCAGATAGATTTAGGTTTTTTTTTTGGAAACTGAACGGAAAGTAGCAAAGAACAATTTTCCTACCAATAGAAAACAAGGTAAGCACGAATGGTAAGGGAAGACAAACAATTACCACTTAGAAATATTGTCAAACAATTAATTTGCACTGGATTTAAACAAGAACAACTAAGAATATATATTTTGTTTGATCAATTTCGTTTTCTCTTTTTTTTTTCTTCGTTTTTTTTTCGGCAGCTTTTTTTTTTTTTGCAGATTTTTTTTTTTCATATTTTTTTGCTTTTTTTTTCGTTTTATTTGTTTGTAATAAAATAAGATAAATAGATAGTACCAGTGAACAGTAACACAGGATGAATCCTACCGATGAAACCGTGCTCTGATACCAAATGACGTGTTCGCAGAAGGGGACCGTTTGATTATTCATATTTTTTTTATCAATTTTTTTTTGGGAAGGATATTGATGCCACACTCAGGAAAGGGATAAGAAGGTGAGTGATAAGTCATGGGTTTGATCGCCACACAATCAAAAGATTGATAAGATCATATTACTCAGATCGCCACACAATCAAGAGATTGATAAGATCATATTTAGTTCTTCTCACAAGAACTAAAAAAATCTCTCATAACGTTGAAATACTCATTTTATTCAAATTGACTCCTCCTCGAAATACAAAATCTATCCATTTATAGGCTGAATGAGATGCAGATACATTGAACTTAGCCTACATATGCAGGTACATTGAACTTAGCCTATATATGCAGGTACATTGAACTTAGCCTATAAATGCAGATACATTGAACTTAGCCTATAAATCTTTACAAAAATAATAAAAACGAAGATAATAAAATAATAGAGTAACAAAAACCCTATTAGATACACATTAAATGACTTATTAAAACAAATTAATTGTAGCCTAAAAATATGTACGAAATAACAGAGTGGGATTTTCGGTTCACATCAAGTATAACGTGTGATGCAAAACAAATGTAGTAAATCGTATAATGCATAATAGAACAGATGCAATATAACGTAAGATGCAAAACAGATTCGATGTAACGTATGATGCAAAACAAATGTAGTATAACATATAAACAAAATAGATGTAGTATAACATATGATTCAGAACAAAACAGATGGAGTATAATGTATGATAAAGAACAAAATAGATGCAGTATAACGTATGATGCAGAACAAAACAAATGGTGTATATTATATGATGCAGAACATATGCAGTATATCGTATGATGCAGAACAAAACAGATGGAGTATAATGTATGATGCAGAACATATGCATTATATCATATGAACAGATGAAATATAGTATACCGTATGATGCAGAACAGAACAAGTGTAGTATAATGTATGATGCAAAGTAGAACAGATGCAGTATAACATATGATGCAGAACATAACAGATGGAGTATAATGTATGATGCAGAACATATGCATTATATCGTATGAACAGAACAGAAATAGTATAACGTATGATGCATAACAGAACAAGTGTTGTATAACGTATGTTGCAAGAGAGAACAGATGCAGTATAACGTATGATGCAGAACAAAACAGATGGAATATAATGTATGATGCAGAGCATATGCAATATATGTTATGAACAGAACAGATGCATTATAACGTATAATGCAGAACAGAACATATGGAGTATAATGTATGATGAAGAACATATTCAGTATATCGTATGAACAGAAGACATGTAGTCTAACGTATGATGCAGAACAGAACCGATCTAGTATAATGTAGGATGCATAGCAGATGAAGTATAACAGATGAACATAATTGATGCAATACCGAACAGATGCAGTATAACGTAAGATGTAGAACACAACAGATGGAATATAATGTATGATGCAGAGCATATGTAATATATGTTATGAACAGAGCAGTTGCATTATAACGTATGATGCAGAACAGAACAGATGGAGTATAATGTATGATGAAGAACATATTCAATATATCGTATGAACAGAAGACATGTAGTCTAACGTATGATGCAGAACAGAACAAGTGCAGTATAATGTATGACGCAAAACTGATGTAGTATAACGTATGATGCAGAACAGAACCGATGTAGTATAATGTAGGATGCAGAACAAATGCAGTATAACGGATGAACAGAATTGATGCAATATAACATATGATGCAGAACAAGAGATATGGAGTATAATATATGATGCAAAACAGAACGGATGCAATATAGCGTATGATGCACAACAGAATAGATGGAGTATATTGTATTATGCAGGACATGCAGTATTTCGTATGAACAGAACATATGTAGTATAATGTAGGATGCAGAATAGAACAGATGGAGTATAATGTATGATGCAGAACATATACAATATATTGTATGAACAATACAGATGTAGTGTAACGTATGATGCAGAATAGAACAAGTGCAGTATAATGTATGATGCAGAGCAGAACATATGCAGTATAACATATGATGTAGAACAAATGCAATGTAACGTATGATGCATAACAAATGCAGTATAACGTATGATGCAGAATAGATGCAATATAACATATGATGCTGAACAGAACAAATGGAGAAAATTGTATGATGCATAACAAATGCAGTATAACGTATGATGCAGAACAAATGCAGTATAACGTACGATGCTGAACAAAACATATGCAGTACATCGTATGAACAGAACAGATGTATTATAATGTATGATGAAGAACATATGCAGTATATCGTATGAACAGAACACATGTAGTCTAACATATGATGCAGAACAGTACAACTGCAGTATAATGTATGATGCAAAACAGATGTAGTATATCGTATGATGCATAACAGAACAGATGCAGTATAACATAAGATGCAGAACAGATTCAGTGTAACGTATGATGCAGAATTGATGAGGACATCAAGACCCAAGTGTATAAGGCCCATGATGAGTAGAATCAAAGTCAAGACCCAATCCATGAAATGATTGGACCCATGACTAGGAGTAGATTAAGAAAGGCCCAAGAAGCATTACAACTCAAGGTGGCCCATCTGCTTGAGACTGAATTGTTAGCGTCCCAACAAACGCAGAAGCTGATAACATGTATAGCTTGCCTGGTGGACTAGGAGGCCCATTTATTTTGTAATAGACTTTAAAATAAATAATTTCGTACAAAGCCCATTTCATATTAGGTAAACCTAATTAGTATTAAACTTATAGGAATTGAGAACGGAGGCAGATCATCATTCAATTTGATATTTTTGTGAGTTTAAGCTCCGGTAGAGTTCTTCCTTGCATCCTCGATCTTATCAGGAATTCTTCGATTCTTGTGTGGCGATCATCCTTGGCTTATCAAACATTCTTGTATGTGTGACGCCTTCCTTTTCATATCTATCTTTCTTTGTTTATTTTGCATTTTTATTATAGAAAATAATTCTTATGTTTCAGCCATCTTCAAACCCTAATTCTTAAACGTCGAGTATTCCATTAATTCTAGGTTAGGATCATATCATCTGGTATTAGAGCTTCGACTCTTGGTTTTCATATGACTAGAATAAGTGGTCATGAATGTGTGCGAAGATGCAGTGGAAGAATGAACAAGATTCGAGGACAAATCTACTTGAAGAGAGAGAGTATGATAAGAACCAAAAATCCTACTCTGTTATTTCGTGCAGATTTTTAGGCTAAAATTATTTAATGTGTCTCTAATAGGGTTTTTGTTACTCTATTATTTTATTATTTTTGTTTTTAGTATTTTCATAAAGATTTATAGGCTAAGTTCAATGTATCTGCATTTGTAGGCTAAGTTCAATGTACCTGCATATGTAGGCTGAGTTCAATGTACCTACATTTGTAGGCTAAGTTCAATGTATCTACATCTCATTCAACCTATAAATGGATACATTTTGTGTTTCGAGGGAGAGTCAATTTGAATAAAAAATGAGTTTTTCTCAGTTATGAGAGTTTTTTTAGTTCTTGTGAGAAGAACTAAATATGATCTTATCAATCTCTTGATTGTGTGGCGATCTGAGTAATATGATCTTATCAATCTTTTGATTGTGTGGCGATCAAACCCATGACTTATCACTCACCTTCTCATCCATTTCCTAAGTACGGCGTCAATATCCTTTCCAAAAAATTGATAAAAAAAATATGAATAATCTAGACGGTCCCCTTCCGCGAACGATTCATTTGGTATCAAACCTTCGTCTCTTGATTTTCATATGACTGAAATAAGTGGTCATGAATGTGTGCGAAGATGTAGTGGAAGAATGAACTAAGATTCGAATAGGAATGAGGTAAGAATAGAAGGAATCAAGTTGAATGTACCACCTTTCAAGGGTAGGAGTGATCCTGAGGCATATTTGGAGTGGGAGCTCAAAATTGAACATGTATTCTCTTGTAATAATTATAGTGAGGACCAAAAGGTAAGACTTGCTGCTGCTGAATTTTCTGACTATGCACTCATATGGTGGAATAAGTTGCAGAGGGAGAGAATAAGAAACAAAGAGCCTATGGTGGACACTTGGGCTGAAATGAAGGGAATCATGACGAAGCGATATGTACCATCTAGCTTTCATAGAGACTTGAAACTCAAACTGCAGAAATTGTATCAAGGAAGCAAGGGGGTGGAAGAGTATTACAAGGAGATGGAAGTGTTAATCATCCAAGCCAAAATTGAAGAAGATGTTGAGGTAACTGTGGCTCGCTTTCTTAATGGTTTAAATAATAACATTGGAGATGTAGTAGAGTTGCAGGAATTTGTAGAGATGGAAGATCTTTTGCACAAGGCAGTTCAAATAGAACAACAACTAAAAAGAAGAAGTACGGTGAGGAAGAGTTCTACTAGCTATAACCCTCCAAATTGGAAGGATAGAATCAACAAAGAAGGGGATACCTCCTTTAGCAATGCTTCATTTTCTAACTGGAGAAAAGCACCTCAAAAACAAGCTGATCATCCATCAAAGAGAACTAGGGAAGTGAAGTGTTTCAAGTGTTTGGGTATGGGTCATTATGCCTATGAATGTCCTACAAAGAAGACAATTCTTCTCAGAGATAATGGAGAGTACACAAGTCAATCTGAAGCTAGTGAGGGAGAGGAAGAATTTGAAAGTGGAGAAGAGTTGGAGGCTACAAAGGGAGACTTGTTAATGATTAGGAGGTTGTTGGGTAGTCAATTAAAGCCTTTGGATGAGAGTCAAAGAGAGAACATTTTCCACACTAGATGTTTTATCGACGGGAAGGTATACATGGTGATTATTGATGGAGGGAATTGCACCAATGTGGCTAGTGCTAGGTTAGTGTCAAAGCTAAACTTAGCCACTAAAACACATCCTAGACCATATAAACTTCAATGGCTTAGTTAAGATGGTGAGGTACAAGTAAGGCAGCAAGTAGAAGTGGATATTGTAATTGAGAAATACAAGGATAAGGTGTTATGTGATGTAGTTCCAATGGAGGCCAGCCACATACTTTGGGGAGGCCTTGGCAATTTGATACTAGAGCCATTCATGATGGCTATTCCAACAAGATCTCTTTTATGCACCAAGATAAAAAAAAATTATACTTAAACCATTGAGCCCTAAAGAGGTGTGTGAGGATCAAGTGAGAATGAGAGAAAAAATAGCAATAGAGAGGAAGAGTGAAACACTAGAGAGAAGAAAGATTGAAAAGAGAAAGAGTGAAACAGAAAATAGTGAAACACTTGAGGGCAAACACCTTTGTTTAGTAAGAGAAAATGAGGTAAAAAGGGTGCTTTGCGCAAGACAACCTCTCTATTTAATGTTTTGTAAAAATCAAATTTTGTATGCTAACCAATTTGATTAGTCTGAATTGCCTTCTTGTATTAAGTCTCTTTTGCAGGATTATCAAGATATTTTTCCAGCACATGTACCGGATGGCTTGCCACCATGGAGGGGGATTAAGCATCACATTGATCTCATTCCAGGAGCTTCTTTACCCAATAGGCCGGCATATAGAAGCAACCCACAAGACAGAACTAAGGAGATTGAAAGACAGGTGGCTGATGTAACATCCCAAAAATTTAAATATAGTTTAAGAGAGGTTTTTATAACAGAGAGAAATATAAAATTAATTACTGTGCAAATAGTAAATTACTGTGCAAATAGTAAAATTACTGTACAAATAGTAAATTACTGTGGTAAATAATAAAATTACTGTGGTAAATAGTAAAATTACTATAGTAAATATTAAATTTACTGTGATAAATAATAAAATTACTGTGGTAAATAGTAAAATTACTGTAGTAAATAATAAAATCACTGAGGTAAATAGTAAAATCACTAAGGTAAATAGTAAAATTATGTAGTAGAATATTCGTGGAATATTCTCGTGGAATATTCGTGGAACATTCGTAGAATATTCTGTAGAACATTCTGTGGAATATTCTGTAGAATATAGAATATTCTGTATAATATTATGTAGAATATTCTATATTCTGTAGAATATTCTGTAGCAAATAGTACCTTGGGAATTCTATAAATAGGGTCTAGGGGTTTCAGATGAGAAAACAAACCAAAGAACATTTCTATATTCTCTCAAGCTCTCTCTTAGGAAGAAATATCTCTAAGAGAGGAGCAAGTAAGTAGAGGAAGAATATAGGAAGCTGGGAGAAACCAGTAAGGGGAGCTGTCCTTATCCTACTCTTCTATTCTTTGTTTTGTTGTTACTTTCATTATATTTCTTTAGTTTTTCGGATACTAAGGTGCGAAGATAATTCTTAGTATGCTCTGTGGTTGCGGTTTTGTCCGATCTTCCACATCAGAACAGAATTATTCTTGTTACGAGGAAAAGTGTGGTACTATTTATCGGTTCTTGATGTTTCCTTGATAATTCTTGGTGTTTCTTGTTTCTTGGTTTCTTGATTTATTGGTGTTTATTGGTGTTTCTTGGTGTTGATTTCATATCGAAATATGTCTGGTTTTGAGTTGGATATGAATAAGTGGTGACATGCATGGTTGCATGAAATTGGTGATGGACTTGAATTGCTTAATGACCGATTTGAAATGCCTAGTGGAGAGGCAATATTCTAAGATTGCTTGGTGAATAGGCAATGCTTAGAAGGTTTTGAAATGAATATGACCTAGTAAAGAGGTCAAGATTTAAAATGTGATAAAGGTCATTATACAATTCAAGGTCCTAGAGCATGTTGCATGATGACTGGATAGTAGTAGACCAAGTCCGTAAGTTACGGATTCCCGTCTGTGTGAGTGGAATACCGTGGACTAGAGGGGGTTCTCTTGGTGGGGAAATTGCCCTGCTCATGATGATCACATGTTGCGGGGAGGTCTGCTCGGACGAGAGGAACTCAACAATTACGGAGTGTCTACCCTTTGGTGGGTCGGAGGATGTGAGGACCAGATGCCCCAGGCTATTTTGGTGGATGGCGCCACATTGCATGTTGAGTAAATAGGGAAAGTACATCGTGAGGATACATGCATCATATAGGAATAAGAGCATGCAATAGTGATTATGTGTTTTGATTGAATACATGATTATTGTGATAAATTACTGATTCATTTTATGGTTGATTGGTGGTTTTACCTTGTGAATTGAATTAATGGTTTGGACACAGGTTTTATATCAATAAATTACTATTTTTAAAGAAATTGAAGAATATTAAAGAATATTGGTTTTATGAATATTTTTCCTTATTTTCAAATGTTTTACTATAATTAAAATTATTTGAGGATTAAGGAAAGCTCACCCTTGCAATTCTATTTTTACAGATTGGCAGGATTGAGAAGTTGTCACTGTTTTGCAATGGTTGTTACTATTATCTTGTTAAAGATGCTTGCTATGTTTTGCATGTAGAAGTGTTGAGTAAATGTTCTAAGGTAGTAGAAAGGTAGTTATGTAAAATAATAATAGGACAAAGTTATGTAATCTGGTTGTAATGAACTTTAAAACCTATGTAATAAAAATGTTGTTTTCTAAATCTCTCTTTTATCTACTATATCATTAACCACTTTAAATTACAAAATATAAGTAAAATAAGTAAATAAAAGGAGGGTGTTACATTAGTGGTATCAGAGCAGGTTGAACCAGTTCGACTTGTGAGTTATGCGCTTGCTATGCTTTTACTGTGTGTGAATGATTGTTTGTTTGCTTGAGTGTTTGTTTGATTATTCGGTGTGCTTTGATTGATTGAATAGTCACCTAGTCTAGAATAGAATGTAGACTAACTCTATGATATTCTATGCCCTACTTTTATTAGAAAAGTTATGGCGGTAAGAAATGATAGAGTTATAGCAGAAGCTTTACAAGCTCTGGCTCGAGCTATAGAAAATCAGAATCGAGGAAATAACGGAGGAAGGGCAGAGTACCAAGGGCTGAATCACTTCCTGAAGAACAATCCACCATCTTTTAATGGGGGTTACAACCCAGATAGTGCTCAAAGTTGGATAAGGGAAATAGAAAAGATATTTCGAGTCACGACTTGTCCAGAAGAACAAAAACTAGCATTTGGAACTTATATGCTGACAGAAGAAGCTGAATATTGGTGGGAAAACAGCCGTCAGTATTTAGAAACTAATGGACAAGTCATAACTTGGGAAATCTTCAAAAAAGTGTTCCTGGAGAAATACTTCCCTGAAGACATTAAGAATAAAAAAGAAATGGAGTTCTTGGAACTTAAACAAGGGAATATGACTGTGGCTGAATACGCAGTCAAGTTTGAGGAATTGGTACGATATTTCCCACATTACCAAGGAAGGGAGGGGGAAAGCTCCAAATGTGTTAAATTTCTTAATGGACTTCGACCTGAGATCAAGCAAGCTATCAACTACCAGGGTATTAGACAATACCCTATTTTAGTAAATATGTGTAGAATATATGATGAAGACTCTAGAACTAAAACAGCTTATTATAAAGGCAAGAATAATGGGGGACCCATAAGAAACAAGGAACAAGGACAGAGAGGAAAGCCATATACCCATCCTAAAATGAAAATGGATAACAAAGTAAGAGGAAGTGGCAACTTTCCAGCCCCAACCAAATGTTTCAAATGTGGGGAGTCTGGGCATATCTCCCCTCAATGCCCCAAATCGGGCATTACCTGCTACAAATGCAACCAAAAAGGACACATCCAAAGGAACTGCCCACAACTAAAAGAAGAAACTAATGGAAGCGCTAAAGGCACTAATAACAATCAACAAGGGAAACCAAAGGTTGTGGGAAGAGTATTCACCCTCAATGGAGCCGAGGCCTCGAATGCCAATGATCTTGTACAAGGTACGTGTTCCATACGTGGAATTCCTTTACTTGTACTATTTGACTCTGGAGCCACTCATTCCTTTATATCTTTAGACTGTGCTAAAAAGTTACAACTTCCACTATCCCTTCTAAACATTGAGTTAATAATAACTACCCCTACCAATGAGTCAGTTACAACTACTTACATCTGTTCAGATTGTCAAATCGAACTAAATAACAAAACTTTCCTAGTCAACTTGGTTTGTCTACCACTAAAACAAATTGATATTATTCTTGGAATGGACTGGTTATCTTCCAACCATGTCCTTATAAACTGCTTCGATAAAACCTTAATCTTTTCTGACCCTGAAGCAAGTAGGGATATGGAGATAATCTCTGCCAACCAAGTAAAAAGGGACTTAAAGAAAAATAATGACGTGTACATGATCCTTTCTAACCTAGAAGTGGAACGAAAGGTCACATTCGATAATATACCGGTAGTACAGAATTTCTCTGAGGTATTTTTCGAAGAAGTAAACCAACTACCACCTGAAAGGGAAGTTGAATTTTCTATAGACCTGATACCCGGGACTGAACCAATTTCTATTGCACCCTATAGGATGTCACCCTTAGAATTAGTGGAGCTAAAGAAACAAATAGAAGAACTATTGAAGAAACAGTTTATTAGACCTAGTGTATCACCTTGGGGAGCACCCGTACTCCTAGAAAAGAAGAAAGACGGAACTATGAGACTTTGTGTAGATTATAGACAACTAAATAAGGTAACCATTAAGAATAAGTATCCCTTACCAAGGATAGATGATCTTATGGACCAACTAGTAGGAGCTTGTGTATTTAGTAAGATTGATCTAAGGTCTGGATATCACCAAATAAGGGTAAAAGCTGAAGATATCCCTAAAACGGCTTTTAGTACCCGATATGGACACTATGAGTACATGGTTATGCCCTTTGGCGTAACTAATGCACCCGCGGTATTTATGGATTACATGAATAGGATATTTCAACAATACTTGGATAAATTTGTGGTAGTATTTATAGATGACATTTTGGTATACTCAAGAACCAAAGAGGAACATGCTAAACATCTTAGAGTGGTGTTACAAATCTTGAAAGATCAACAGTTATATGCGAAATGGTCCAAATGTGAATTTTGGTTAGAAGAAGTTAGTTTCCTAGGACATGTAATATCACAAGGAGGAATTGCAGTAGATCCACATAAAGTAGACGCAGTTCTAAAATGGGAAAGACCAAAAAATGTGACAGAAATAAAGAGTTTTCTAGGATTAGCTGGATATTATAGAAGATTTATAAAAGATTTCTCCAAAATAGCTTTGCCTCTCACAACCTTAACTAGAAAAGGCCAAGCTTTTGTATGGAATAACGACTGTGAACAAAGTTTCCAAACCCTTAAGAAAAAACTAACTACTGCTCCTGTTTTGACCCTACCAAACCCAACTGAATCGTTTGAAGTATATTGTGATGCCTCTAAACTAGGTTTAGGAGGAGTGCTAATGCAAGGAGGAAAAGTGGTGGCCTATGCATCAAGACAATTGAAAAACCATGAAAGGAACTACCCAACCCATGACCTAGAACTAGCT
The DNA here is from genome assembly GCA_026586105.1 of Hylodesmum podocarpum. Classification (NCBI taxonomy): domain Eukaryota; kingdom Viridiplantae; phylum Streptophyta; class Magnoliopsida; order Fabales; family Fabaceae; genus Hylodesmum; species Hylodesmum podocarpum. The sequence continues at coordinate 123,328 of JALJEV010000580.1, forward strand.
GCAGTAGTATTTACGCTTAAAATATGGCGACACTATCTTTTTGGAACAAGATTTGAGGTATTTAGTGATCACAAAAGCCTTAAGTATTTATTTAGCCAAAAGGAGTTAAACATGAGACAAAGAAGGTGGATGGAATTTTTAAAAGATTATGATTTTGATCTTAAGTACCATCCAGGCAAAGCAAATGTAATAGCTGATGCATTAAGTAGAAAGACCATATCAATATCAAGTTTAATGGTTAAAGAGATGGATTTAATAGATCAATTTAGGAACTTCAACCTTGCATGTGAGTTTACTCCTGTTAGTATTAAGTTAGGAGCCTTAAGAATAACTAATGAATTTATGAATGAAATAAGACAGAAACAAGAAATGGATCCTTTTCTTAATAATCAGATTGAAGCCATAAGAAAAGGAGAAAATAGTAACTTTAATATCGGAGTTGATGGAATTTTAAGATTTCAAAATAGAATATGCATACCTAATATATTGGAACTTAAGAAGGTAATCTTAGAGGAAGGACATAAAAGTAAGCTTAGTATTCACCCTGGTGCCACCAAGATGTATAAGGACCTGAAGACCCTGTTTTGGTGGCCTAAAATGAAGAAAGAAGTGAACGAATTTGTATATGCATGCTTGGTATGTCAAAAGGCTAAAATCGAACACCAAAAACCTTCAGGAATGCTGCAACCCTTAGAAATACCGCAATGGAAGTGGGATAGTATCTCTATGGATTTTGTAGTAGGATTACCAAGAACTTCAAAAGGAACAGATTCTATTTGGGTAATAATAGATAGGTTAACCAAATCCGCTCATTTTATCCCAATTAATGTAAGGTATTCATTAGAAAAACTAGCCAATTTATATATAAGTGAAATAGTACGATTACATGGTGTACCCACAAGCATAGTTTCAGATAGAGATCCTAGATTCACTTCTAGATTTTGGGAAAGTTTGCAGGAAGCATTAGGAACAAGGCTAAAACTAAGTTCTGCCTATCACCCTCAAACAGATGGACAAACTGAAAGAACTATTCAATCCCTAGAAGATTTATTAAGGGCATGTATTTTGGAATATAAAGGAAATTGGGATAGCCATCTACCCTTAATAGAATTCACATATAATAATAGTTACTACTCTTCAATTGGAATGGCCCCATATGAGGCATTATATGGAAGAAGATGTAGGACACCTCTATGCTGGGTAGAGCCAGAAGATCACATAACCTTAGGACCTGAAATAATACAACAAACTACTGAAAAGATTAAACTAATCCAAGAGAAGATGAGAGCAGCACAAAATAGGCAAAAATGCTACTATGATGATCGAAGGAAGGACCTTGAGTTCGAAGAGGGGGATCATGTATTCGTAAAAGTAACACCTTGGACTGGAGTTGGCAGGGCTCTCAAATCCCGCAAACTCACACCTCGTTTCATAGGACCTTTCCAAATTCTCAAAAAGGTTGGACCCGTAGCCTATCAAATTGCATTACCACCTACTCTGTCAAATCTTCATAATGTCTTTCATGTATCTCAATTGAAAAAGTATATCCATGATCCTTCACATGTGGTGGAACTTGACGATGTTCAAGTAAAAGAAAACCTCACGTTTGAAACCCGACCTTTAAAGATCGAGGATAAGAGGATCAAGTTCCTGAGAGGAAGAGAAATTCCCTTGGTCAAGGTTATTTGGAAAAACGGAGCAAGTGAAGAGGTTACATGGGAATTGGAAGATCAAGTGAAAAGCAGCTACCCTGAATTATTCCAATAAAGGTAAATTTCGAGGACGAAATTTTTTAAAAAAGGAGGGGAGTATTGTAACATCCCAAAAATTTAAATATAGTTTAAGAGAGGTTTTTATAACAGAGAGAAATATAAAATTAATTACTGTGCAAATAGTAAATTACTGTGCAAATTTGATACTAGAGCCATTCATGATGACTATTCCAACAAGATCTCTTTTATGCACCAAGATAAAAAAAAATTATACTTAAACCATTGAGCCCTAAAGAGGTGTGTGAGGATCAAGTGAGAATGAGAGAAAAAATAGCAATAGAGAGGAAGAGTGAAACACTAGAGAGAAGAAAGATTGAAAAGAGAAAGAGTGAAACAGAAAATAGTGAAACACTTGAGGGCAAACACCTTTGTTTAGTAAGAGAAAATGAGGTAAAAAGGGTGCTTTGCGCAAGACAACCTCTCTATTTAATGTTTTGTAAAAATCAAATTTTGTATGCTAACCAATTTGATTAGTCTGAATTGTCTTCTTGTATTAAGTCTCTTTTGCAGGATTATCAAGATATTTTTCCAGCACGTGTACCGGATGGCTTGCCACCATGGAGGGGGATTAAGCATCACATTGATCTCATTCCAGGAGCTTCTTTACCCAATAGGCCGGCATATAGAAGCAACCCACAAGACGAACTAAGGAGATTGAAAGACAGGTGGCTGATGTAACATCCAAAAAATTTAAATATAGTTTAAGAGAGGTTTTTATAACAGAGAGAAATATAAAATTAATTACTGTGCAAATAGTAAAATTACTGTACAAATAGTAAATTACTGTGGTAAATAATAAAATTACTGTGGTAAATAGTAAAATTACTATGGTAAATAGTAAATTTACTGTGATAAATAATAAAATTACTGTGGTAAATAGTAAAATTACTGTAGTAAATAATAAAATCACTGAGGTAAATAGTAAAATCACTAAGGTAAATAGTAAAATTACTGTAGTAGAATATTCTGTGGAATATTCTATGGAATATTCTATGGAACATTCTGTAGAATATTCTGTAGAACATTCTGTGGAATATTCTGTAGAATATAGAATATTTTGTATAATATTCTGTAGAATATTCTATATTCTGTAGCAAATAGTACCTTGGGAATTCTATAAATAGGGCCTAGGGGTTTCAGATGAGAAAACAAACCAAAGAACATTTCTATATTCTCTCAAGCTCTCTCTTAGGAAGAAATATCTCTAAGAGAGGAGCAAGTAAGTAGAGGAAGAATATAGGAAGCTAGGAGAAACCAGTAAGGGGAGCTGTCCTTATCCTACTCTTCTATTCTTTGTTTTGTTGTTACTTTCATTATATTTCTTTAGTTTTTCGGATACTAAGGTGCGAAGATAATTCTTAGTATGCTCTGTGGTTGCGGTTTTGTCCGATCTTCCACATCAGAACAGAATTATTCTTGTTACGAGGAAAAGTGTGGTACTGTTTATTGGTTCTTGATGTTTCCTTGATAATTCTTGGTGTTTCTTGTTTCTTGGTTTCTTGATTTATTGGTGTTTATTGGTGTTTCTTGGTGTTGATTTCATATCGAAATATGTCTGGTTTTGAGTTGGATATGAATAAGTGGTGACATGCATGGTTGCATGAAATTGGTGATGGACTTGAATTGCTTAATGACCGATTTGAAATGCCTAGTGGAGAGGCAATATTCTAAGATTGGTTGGTGAATAGGCAATGCTTAGAAGGTTTTGAAATGAATATGACCTAGTAAAGAGGTCAAGATTTAAAATGTGATAAAGGTCATTATACAATTCAAGGTCCTAGAGCATGTTGCATGATGACTGGATAGTAGTAGACCAAGTCCGTAAGTTACGGATTCCGTCGTGTGAGTGGAATACCGTGGACTAGAGGGGGTTCTCTTGGTGGGGAAATTGCCCTGCTCATGATGATCACATGTTGGGGGAGGTCCTGCCGGACACTGAGGGAACTCGACAATTACGGAGTGTCTACCACTGGTGGGTCTGGAGGATGTGAGGACCGGATGCCCTGGGCTATTTTCGGTGGATGGCGCCACATTGCATGTTGAGTAAATAGGGAAAGTACATCGTGAGGATACATGCATCATATAGGAATAAGAGCATGCAATAGTGATTATGTGTTTTGATTGAATACATGATTATTGTGATAAATTACTGATTCGTTTTATGGTTGATTGGTGGTTTTACCTTGTGAATTGAATTAATGGTTTGAACACAGGTTTTATATCAATAAATTACTATTTTTAAAGAAATTGAAGAATATTAAAGAATATTGGTTTTATGAATATTTTTCCTTATTTTCAAAAGTTTTACTATAATTAAAATTATTTGAGGATTAAGGAAAGCTCACCCTTGCAATTCTATTTTTACAGATTGGCAGGATTGAGAAGTTGTCACTGTTTTGCAATGGTTGTTACTATTATCTTGTTGAAGATGCTTGCTATGTTTTGCATGTAGAAGTGTTGAGTAAATGTTCTAAGGTAGTAGAAAGGTAGTTATGTAAAATAATAATAGGACAAAGTTATGTAATCTGGTTGTAATGAACTTTAAAACCTATGTAATAAAAGTGTTGTTTTCTAAATTTCTCTTTTATCTACTATATCATTAACCACTTTAAATTACAAAATATAAGTAAAATAAGTAAATAAAAGGAGGGTGTTACAGCTGAACTCATGAGCAAAGGTTGGGTGAGAAATAACATGAGTCCATGTGTTGTACCAGTCATCCTAGTACCCAAGAAGGATGGCTCATGGAGTATGTGTTCGGATTGTAGGGCTATAAACAACATCACCGTCAAGTATAGGCATCCAATTCCCAGGTTAGATGATCTTCTTGATGAACTGTATGGTTCATGTGTGTTCTCTAAAATTGATTTGAAAAGTGGATATAACCAAATTAGAATTAGAGAAGGAGATGAATAGAAGACTACATTTAAAGCAAAATATGGTTTGTATGAGTGGTTAGTTATGCCCTTTGGTTTGACTAATGCACCTAGTACCTTTATGAGATTGATGAACCATGTTCTTAGGGAATTTATCGGCAAGTTTGTTGTGGTATACTTTAATGATATTCTTATATATAGCACTAGTCTTGATTTACATGTTGAGCATTTGCAATCTGTTTTGAATGTGCTTAGAAAAGAGCAATTGTATGCCAATCTGGAAAAATGCATCTTTTATTCTGATCATGTGGTATTCCTTGGATATGTTATTAGTGCTAAAGGGGTACAAGTAGATGTGGAAAAGGTTAAGGCCATCTAAGAATGGCCAACACCTAAGACTGTGAGTGAGGTGAGGGGATTTCATGGGCTAGCAAGTTTCTATAGGAGATTTGTTAAAGATTTTAGTACATTGGCTGCACCTTTAAATGAAGTTACTAAGAAAAACGTAGGATTCAAGTGGGGTGAAAAACAAGAAGAGACATATGTTGCTCTTAAGCATGAATTAACTAATGCACCCATTCTTGCTATACCTAATTTTTCAAAATCATTTGAGGTTGAGTGTGATGCATCCAATGTGGGTATTGGGGCTGTTTTATTGCAAGAAGGGCATTCAATTGCGTATTTTAGTGAAAAACCAAGTGGGGCTGCCCTTAACTATTCAACCTATGATAAAGAATTATATTCTTTGGTTAGAGCTTTAAAGACTTGGCAACATTACCTTTTACCCAAACAATTTGTCATTCATAGTGATCATGAGTCCTTAAAGTACTTAAAAGGACAGGATAAACTTAATAAGAGACATGCTAAGTGGGTAGAATTCCTAGAGAAATTTCCATATGTCATCAAACATAAAAAGGGGAAAGGGAATGTAGTGGCTGATGCACTTTCTAGGAGGTATACATTACTTTCTGTACTTGAAACTAAATTGTTTGGTCTTGAATCTTTGAGGGATATGTATGAGACAAAAGTAGACTTTGCTAAAATTTTTGCTGCATGTAAAAAATTATCTGAAAATGGTTACTATAGGCATAATGGATTTTTGTTTAAAGCAAATAAATTGTGTGTGCCTAGGTGTTCCATAAGAGAGTTGCTTGTGAGTGAATCACATGAAGGGGGTTTAATGGGACATTTTGGGGTTCTAAAGACTTTGGAAATTTTGCAAGAATATTTTTATTGGCCACATATGAAGCGTGATGTGCAAAAATTTTGTGTTCGTTGTATTGTTTGTAAAAAGGCTAAATCCAAAGTTAAGCCTCATGGATTATATACCACTTTGCCTATTCCCGAACATCTTTGGATTGACATTTCTATGGACTTTGTTTTGGGATTGCCTAGAACAAAGAGTGGAAAGGATTCTGTGTTTGTTGTTGTTGACAGGTTTTCTAAGATGACACATTTCCTACCTTGCAAGAAGGTAGATGATGCTTGTCACGTGGCTGACTTGTTCTTCAAGGAGATTGTGAGACTCCATGGACTGCCTAGGAGCATTGTAAGTGACAGAGACAGTAAATTCCTAAGCCACTTTTGGCGGACCTTGTGGGGTAAGATTGGTACTAAATTGTTATTTTCTACTACTTGTCACCAACAAACAGATGGTCAAACTAAGGTAGTCAATAGGACTTTAGGAACATTGCTTAGAACTACTTTAAAGAAAAATATTAAGTCTTGGGAAGCATGTCTACCTCATGTTGAGTTTGCTTATAATAGAGCTATCCATACTACAACTAATTGCTCTCCTTTTGAAATTGTGTATGGATTTAATCCTCTAACTCCTCTTGATTTACTGCCCATGCCTAATATTTCTAAGTTTAAGCACCAAGAAGCACAGGCCAAAGCTAAATATGTGAAGAAGTTGCATGAGCAAGTGAAGGCTCAACTTGAAAAGAAGAATGAGAGCTATGCTAGACAAGCTAACAAAGGAAGAGAAAAGGTGGTATTCGAACCTGGTGATTGGGTTTGGGAACACATGAGGAAGGAAAGGTTCCCAAAAAAAAGAAAGTCAAAACTTCAACTGAGGGGAGATGGTCCATTCCAAGTGTTAGAGAAGATCAATGACAATGCATATATAATAGATATACCCGGTGAGTACAATATTAGTACTACTTTTAATATATTTGACTTATCCCCTTTCAATGCAGATGATAAAGTTCTGGATTTGAGGTCAAATCCTTCTCAAGAAGGAGGGAGTGATGAGGACATCAAGACCCAAAAGTATGAGGCCCATGATGAGAAGAATCAAAATCAAGACCCAATCCATGAAATGATTGGACCCATAACTAGGAGCAGATTCAGAAAGGCCCAACAAGCATTACAACTCAAGGTGGCCCATGTGCTTGAGACTGAATTGTTAGCCACCCAACAAACGCTGAAGCTGATATCATGTATAGCCTGCCTGGTGGACTAGGAGGCCCATTTATTTTGTAATAGACTTTAAAATAAATAATTTTGTACAAAGCCCATTTACTTATAGCACATTTCGTATTAGGTAAACCTAATTAGCATTAAACTTATAGGAATTGCGAATGGAGACAGATCAACATTCAAATTGATATTTTTGTGAGTTTAAGCTCTGCTAGAGTTCTTCCTTGCATCCTCGATCTTATCAGGAATTCTTCGATTCTTGTATGGCGATCATCCTTGGCTTATCAAACATTCTTGTATGTGTAACGCCTTCCTTTTCATATCTATCTTTCTTTGTTTATTTTGCATTTTTATTATATAAAATAATTTTGAAGTTTCAGCCGTCTTCAAACCCTAATTCTTAAACGTCGAGTATTCCATTAATTCTTGGTTAGGATCATATCAAGAACAAATGCAGTATAACGTATGAACAGAATAGATGCAGTATAACATATGATGAAGAACAAAACATATGGAGTATAATGTATGATACAGAAAAGAACAGATACAGTATAACATATGATGCAGAACAGAATAGATGGAGTATATTGTATGATGCAAAACATATGCAGTAAATAGTATAACAGAACACATGTAGTCTAACATATGATGCGGAACAGGAAGAGTGTAGTATAACGTATGATGCAAAACAAATGTAGTATAACGTATAATGCAGAACAGAACAGATTCAGTGTAACACATGATGCAAAACAAATGGAGTATAACATATGAACAAAATAGATGCAGTATAACATATGATGCAGAATAGAACAAATGGAGTATAATGTATAATACAGAACAAAACAGATGCAGTATAACGTATGATGCAGAACATAACAAATGGAGTATATTGTATGATGTAGAACATATGCAGTATATCGTATGTTGCAGAAAAAAACATATGGAGTATAATGTATGATGCAGAACATATGCACTATATCGTATGAATAGAACAAATGTAGTATAACGTATGATGCAGAACAAAACAAGTGCAGTATAACGTATGATGCAAAACAAAATAAATGGAGTATAATGTATGATGCAGAACATATGCAGTGTATTGTATTAACAGAACATATGTATTATAACGTATGATGCAGAACATAACAGATGGAGTATAATGTATGATGCAGAACACATGCAGTATATCGTATGAATAGAACAGATGCAGTATAACGTAAGATGCAAAACAGAACAGATGGAGTATAATGTATGATGAAGAACATATGCAGTATATCGTATGAACATAACACATGTAATCTACCATTTGATGCAGAACAGAATAAGTGCAGTATAACGTATGATGTCGAACGGAACAGATTTAGTGTAACATATGATGCAGAACAAATGTAGCAGAACAGAACAGAAGGAGTATAGTGTATGATACAGAACAAAACAGATGCAATATAACGTATGATGCAGAACAGAACAGATGGAGTATAATGTATGATGCAGAACATATGCAGTATATCGTATGAACAGAACAGGTGCAGTATAACGTATGATGCAATACAGAATAGACGGAGTATAATGTATGATGAAAAATTTGTGCAATATATCGTATGAACAGAACACATGTAGTCTACCATTTGTTGCAGAACAGAATAGATGTATATATTGTATTATGCAGAACATATGCAGTATATTGTATGAAAAGAATAGATGTAGTATAATGTATGAAGCAAAAAAGAACAAATGGAGTATAATGTATGATGCAGAACATATGCAATACATCGTACGAATAGTACAAATGTAGTATAACATATGATGCAGAGCAAAACAAGTGTAGTATAACATATGATGCAGAACACATGCAGTATATCGTATGAATAGAATAGATGCAGTATAACGTAAGATGCAGAACAGAACAGATGGAGTATAATGTATGATGAAGAACATATGCACTATATCGTATGAATAGAACACATGTAATCTACCATTTGATGCAGAACAGAATAAGTGCAGTATAACGTATGATGTCGAACGGAACAGATTTAGTGTAACATATGATGCAGAACAAATGTAGCAGAACAGAACAGAAGGAGTATAGTGTATGATACATAACAGAACAGATGCAATATAACGTATGATGCAGAACAGAACAAATGGAGTATAATGTATGATGCAGAACATATGCAGTATATCGTATGAACAGAACAGGTGCTGTATAACGTATGATGCAATACAGAATAGATGGAGTATAATGTATGATGAAAAATTTGTGCAATATATCGTATGAACAGAACACATGTAGTCTACCATTTGTTGCAGAACAGAATAGATGTAGTATATTGTATTACGCAGAACATATGCAGTATATTGTATGAAAAGAACATATGTAGTATAATGTATGAAGCAAAAAAGAACAAATGGAGTATAATGTATGATGCAGAACATATGCAATACATCGTACGAATAGTACAAATGTAGTATAACATATGATGCAGAGCAAAACAAGTGTAGTATAATGTATAATGTAAAACAGAAGCAGTATAATGTATGATGTAGAACATAACAGATGCAGTATAACATATGATGCAGTGTAACGTATGATGCAGAACAAATGCAGTATAATGTAGAATGCAGAACATATGCATTATAACATATCATGCTGAACAGAACAGATGGAGTATAATGTAAGAACATAACAGAACAGGTGTATAATGTATAATTTATGATGCAAAACAAAACAAATAGAGTATATTGTATGACCCAAAACATATGCAGTATATCGTATGATGCAAAACAGAATAGATGGAGTATAATGTATGATACAGAACATATGCACTATATCGTATAAACAGAACAAATGTAGTAGTTGTATGATGCAGAACAGAACTAGTGCAGTATAACGTATGATGCAAAATAGAACAGATGCAGTATAACGTATGATGCAAAACAGAACAGATGGAGTATAATGTATGATGCAAAACATATGCAGTATATCGTATGATGTTGAAAAGAATAGCTGCAGTATAACGTATGATGCAGAACAAAATAAATGGAGTATAAGGTTTGATGAAGAACATATGCAGTATATCGTATCAACATAACAAATGTATTATAACGTATGATGCAAAACAAAACGGATGGAGTATAATATATGATGAAGAACATATGCAGTATGTCATGTGAACAGAACACTCTAGTATAACATATGATGCAGAATAGAATAGGTGTAGTATAACATAAGATGCAGAACAGATTCAGTGTAACGTATGATGTAGAACAAATGCAGTATAACGTATGAACTGAATAGATGTAGTATAACATATGATGCAGAACAGTCAGATGGAATGTAATGTATAATACAAAACAGAACAAATTAATAACGTGTGATGCAGAATAGAACAAATGGAGTATATTGTATGATGCAGAACATATGCAGTATATCATTTGATGTAGCATAGAACAGATGGAGTATAATGTATGATGCAGAACATATGCATTATATCGTATGAATATAACAAATGTAGTATAACATATGATGCAGAACAGAACAAGTGTAGTATAACGTATGATGTAAAATAGAACAGATGTAGTATAACGTATGATGCAGAACAGAACAGATGAAGTATAATGTATGATGCAGAACATGTGCAGTATATCGTATGAACAGAACAGATATATTATAACGTTTGATGCCGAACAGAACAAATGACATATAATGTATGATGAAGAACATATGCAATATATCGTATGAACAGAACACATGTAGTCAAACATGTGATGCAGAACAGAACAAGTGCAGTATAACGCATGATGCAAAACAGATGTAGTATATTGTATGATGCAAAATAGAACAGATCCAGTATAACATAAGATGCAGTAAAGATTTAGTGTAACATATGATACAGAACAAATGCAGTATAACGTTTGAACATAATAGATGCACAATAACATATGATGCATAACAGAACAGATGAAATATAATGTATGATACATAACAGAACAAATGCAGTATAACATATGATGTAGAGTAGAACAAATGGAGTATATTGTATAATGCAGAACATATGCAGTATATCGTATGATGCAGAACAGAACAAATGTAGTATAATGTTCGATTAAGAACATATGGAGTATATCGTATGAACATAACACATGTAGTCTAACATATGATGGAGAACAGAACAAGTGCAATATAACGTATAATGCAAAACAGATATAGTATAACGTATGGTACAGAACGGAACACATGCAGTATAACATAAGATGTAGAACAAATTTAGTGTAACGTATGATGCAGAACAAATGCAGTGTAATGTATGAACAGAATAGATGCAGTATAACATATGATGCAGAACAGAACAGATGTATTATAATGTATGATGCAGAACAGAACAAGTGTTGTATAACGTATGACACAAAACAGAAAAGATGCAGTATAACGTATGATGCAGAACAGAACAGATCGAGTATAATGTATTATGCAGAACATGTGCAGTATATCGTATGAACAGAATAGATTTATTATAACGTATAACGTGTGATGAAGAACATATGCAGTATGTTGTGTGAACAGAACACATGTAGTATAATTATGATGCAGAACAGAACAAGTGCAGCATAATGTATGATGCATAACAGAACAGGTGCAGTATAGCATAAGATGTAGAACAGATTCAGTGTAACGTATGATGTAGAACAAATGCAGTATAATGTATGAACAGAATCGATGCAGTATAACATATGATGCATAACAGTACAGATGAAGTATAATATATGATACAGAATAGAACAGATTAATAACGAGAGATGTAGAACAAAACAAATGGAGTATATTGTATGATGCAAAACATATCGTATGATGCAGAGCAGAACAGATGGAGTATAATTTATGATGCAGAACATATGCGTTATATAGTATGAACAGAACAGATGTAGTATATCGTATGATGCAGAACAGAACAAGTGCAGTATAACGTATGATGCAAAACAAAACAGATTCAGTATGATGCAGAACATGTGCAGTATATCTTATGAACAGAAAAGATGTATTATAACGTATCATGCAGAACAGAACAGATGCCATATAATGTATGATGAAGAACATATGCAGTATATCGTATGAACAAAACACATGTAGTCTAACATATGATGCAGAACAGAACAAGTGCAGTATAACGTATGATGCAAAACAGATGTAGTATAATGTTTGATGCAAAACAGAAGATATGCAGTATAACATAAGATGCAGAAAAGATTTAATATAACATATGATGCAGAACAAATGTAGTATAACGTATGAATAGAATACATGCACTATAACATATGATGCAGAACAGAACAAATGGAGTATAATGTATGATACAGAATAGAACAGATGCAGTATAACGTATGATGTAGATCAGAACAAATGGAGTATATTATATGATGCAGAACATATGCAGTATATCGTATGATGCAGAACAGAACAGATGGAGTATAATGTATGATGCAGAACATATGCATTATATCGTATAAACAGAAGAGATGTAGTATAACGTATGATGCAGAACAGAAGAAGTGCAGTATAACGTATGATGCAAAACAGAACAGATGCAGTATAACGTATGATACAGAACAGAACAGATGAAGTATAATGTATTATGCAGAACATACGCAGTATATCGTATGAGCAGAATATGTATTATAATGTATGATGCAGAACAAAACGGATGGAGTATAATGTATGATGAAGAACATATGCAGCATGTCGTGTGAACAAAACACATGTAGTCAAACGTATGATGCAGAACAGAACAGGTGCAGTATAGCAGAAGATGCAGAATAGATTCAGTGTAATGTATGATGTAGAATAAATGCAATATAACGTATGAACAAAATAGATGTAGTATAACATATGATTCAGTATAACATATGATGCATAACAGAACAGATGGAGTATAATGTATGATACAGAACAGAACAGATTAATAATGTATGATGCAGAATAGAACAAATGGAGTATATTGTATGATGCATAACATATGCAGTAAGATGTATGATGCAGAACAGAATAGATGGAGTATAATGTATGATGCAGAACATATGCAGTATATCGCATGAACAATACAGATGTAGTATAACATATGATGTAGAACAGAACAAGTGTAGTATAACGTATAATGTAAAACAGATACAATATAACGTATGTTGTAGAACAGAACAGATGCAGTATAACATATGATGTAGAACAGATGCAGTGTAACATATGATGCTGAACAGAACAGATGGAGCACAATGTAAGAACAGAATAGATGCAATATAACGTATGATGCAGAACAGAATAAATGGAGTATATTATATGACGCAGAACATATGCAGTATATCGTATGATGCAGAACAGAACAAATGGAGTATAATGTATGATGCAGAACACATGCACTATATCGTATGAACAGAACAAATATAGTAGTTGTATGATACAGAACAAAACAAGTGCAGTATAACGTATGATGCAAAACATAACAGATGCAGTATAACGTATGATGCAGAACAGAATAGATGGAGTACGATGTATGATGCAGAACATATGCAGTGTATCGTATGAACAGAACATATGTATTATAACGTATGATGCAGAACAGGACTAATGGAGTATAATGTTTGATGAAGAACATATGCAGTATGTCGTATGAAAAGAAAACATTAAGTCTAATGTATGATGCAGAACAAAATAAGTGCAGTATAAGGTATGATACAAAACAAATGTAGTAAAACGTATGATGCATAACAGAACAGATGCAGTATAACATAAGATTCAGAACAAATTCAGTGTAACATATGATGCAGAACAAATGCAGTATAACGATTGAATAGAATAGATGCAGTATAACATATGATGTAGAACAAAATAAATGGAGTATATTGTTTGATGCAGAAAATATGCAGTATATCTATCGTATGATGCAGAACAAAGCAAATGTAGTATAACATATGATGAAGAACATATGCAGTATATCGTACGAACAAAACACATGTAGTCTAATGTATGATGCAGAACAGAACAGATGTAGTATAACACAAGAGGCAGGACAGATTCAGTGTAACATATGATGCAGAACAAATGCAATATAACGTATGAACATAATAGATGCAGTATAACACATGATGCAAAACAGAACAGAACAGATGCAGTATAACGTATTATGCAGAACATAACATATGGAGTATAATGTATGATGCAGACCATATGCAGTATATCGTACGAACAGAACACATGTAGTCGACCATTTGTTGCAGAACAGAATAGATGTAGTATATTATATGATGCAGAAGATATGTAGTATATCGTATGAATGGAACAGATGTAGTATAACATATGCAATATAACGTATAATGTATGATGCAGAACATATGCAGTATAACGTATAATGTATGATGCAGAACAGAAAGAGTGTAGTATAACATAAGATGAAGAACAGATTCAACGTAACGTATGATGTAGAACAAGTGTAGTATAACGTATGAACAAAATAGATGCAGTATAACATATGATGCAGAACAGAACAGATGGAGAATAATGTATGATGCAGAATATATGCATTATATCGTATGAACAAAACACATGTAGTCTAACATATGATGCAGAACATATGCAGTATAACCTAAGATGCAGAAAAGATTTAGTGTAACATATGATGCAGAACAAATGCAGTATAACATATGAACAGAATAGATGCACTATAACATATTATGCAGAACAAAACAGATGGAGTATAATGTATGATATAAAACAGAACACATGCAGTATAACGTATGATGCAGAATAAAACAAATGGAGTATATTGTATGATGTAGAACATATGCAGTCTATCGTATGATGCAGAACAGAACCAATGTTGTCTAATGTATAATGAAAAACATATGCAGTATATCGTATGAACAGAACACATGTAGTCTAACATATGATTTAGAACAGAACAGACGCAGTATAGCGTATTATGCAGAATAGAACAAATGGAGTATATTATATGATGCAGAACATATGCAGTAAATCGTATGATGCAGAACAGAACAGATGAAGTATAATGTATGATGCAGAACATATTCATTATATCGTATGATCAGAATAGATGTAATATAACGTATGATACAGAATAGAACAAGTGTCGTATAACGTATGATGCAAAACAGAATAGATGTAGAACAGATGGAGTATAATGTATGGTGCGGAACATATTCATTATATCGTATGAACAGAACAGATGTAGTATAACGTATGATACAGAACAGAACAAGTGTCGTATAACGTATGATGCAAAACAGAACAGATGTAGTAAAACGTATGATGTAGAATAGAACAGATAGAGTATAATGTATGATGCAGAACATATGCAGTATATGGTATGAAAAGAACATATGTATCATAACGTATGATGCAAAACAGAACAGATGGAGTATAATGTATGATGCAGAACATACGCAGTATATCGTATGAACAGAACACATGTAGTTAAACATAGGATGCATAACAGAACAAATGTAGTATAACGTATGATGAAAAACAGATGTAGTATAACATATGATTGTTGGACTTGAAGCTTGAAGAATGCAGTTTGTGTCTCTCTTATGTGTTTTGGTTTTGATGAATGTATTTTCGGTTTTCCATAGATGAATGTAACTAGGATATAACTATGTATTGTGTGTTGAATTCTTTGTTTAAAACCCCAGAGATGTGCATAACTTGTGTATGATTGAACATGTGAAGAATGATTGATTTCCATTTGAGAAAAACAGTTTGAAAAACCTTGGAAATCCATTTTTCACTGATGTAATCGATTACAGCCCTGGTGTAATCGATTACATTGATCATGCTCTCTGGTGTAATCGATTACATGGATGATGTAATCGATTACATCTTGAAACTCTCGAGAGTGTAATCGATTACATCCCCTATGTAATCGATTACATGGTTTGAAAATCACCTTTTCTGGGTTTCCCTCTTCAATGTAATCGATTACATGCTCGTGGTAATCGATTACATGCCTGGAAAAATCAAATTGGAGGGTTCTAACGGCTAGTGTAATCGATGACATGCATTTGGGATCAATTACATGGACCGTTATAGCTCAGATTTGCACGTTTTCTCCCTCCAAATTGATTCTATAAGTATATCCTTGATGAAGCATATGAGAGGGCTGAAAACCTAACTTCTTGAATCCACTCCTACACTTTCATATGCTCTAAACTTAGAGTTCATCAAGGTTTTCAAAGACAAGGGGAAACTTAATCCATATCCTTGTTGGGTGAATTTCATAAAGCTTGTTTGTGATCAGATTCTGCACTTAAGGTGTATTCTTTACTGATCTTTTGTATTTCCAATTTTGGGTTGTTGCTCTAGGAGAGAGGTCTCTCTAGATAGAGCATTGTATTTGAGAAGTGATTCTCAAAGTTTGATCTTGGAGGTGCCAAGGTCTTGGAAGTTGTTCTTCGAGGTTGAAGAAACAGTTTTGGGTGTTTTGATTTTGTTTGTATTGCTTGTTGCGAGTGAATGTAAAAGGATACGAAAGAAATCATTTGATAGTGGAAAGCCAATCGCAACAGTTGTTGGGTTGGGACTGGGACGTGGCGGATTAGCGAACCAAGTATACATCATTGTGCACTCATTCTCTTCCTTACTCTCTTTTACAGTTTTTCACTATATTGATATTGATTATATTTTGTTTGTTTTGGGAAGCGTATTGATAATCAACTCATTAATTGGTTTAGAAATAGAATCAGTAATTGAACTTGTATTTGAATCTGAAATTGAAAGGTAATTGATAGGAAATCAAGATTAGCATACTGTTGAATTAAAAGGGAATTAGAAACACGAAAATTTGGGGTAAAGTTTAACAAGAATCTATTCACCCCCCCTCTAGATTCATACATAGGGACCAACAATTGGTATCAGAGCTACTTCTAGTAAGTTGCTCTAGAATTTGATCCATAATGGCAAGTAATCAATTACCTTTTGCTGAAGGTGCCTCTATTAATAGACCTCCTCTGTTTTGTGGAGATAACTATCCATTTTGGAAAGTTAGAATGAAAATCTTTATGGAGTCTATAAATAGAAACATTTGGCAAGCTGTTGTAACTGATTTTAAAATCCCCACATATATAGTTGATGGAAATGAATTAGAAAAACCTTTTGATAAGTGGGAACCAGAAGAAATTAGGAGAGCAGAAAATGATGCTAAAGCTTTAAATATTATACATTCAGCATTAAACTCTGATGAATTCTTTAGAATTTCAGCTTGTACAACAGCAAAGGAAGCATGGGATCTCATCATGGTGACTCATGAAGGTACTCTTGAGGTGAGAAGAGCTAGAAAGAACACACTCATCCAAGAGTGTGAAATGTTCAGAATGGCACAAGGTGAGTCTATCATGGACATGCAGAAACGATTCACACACATTGTGAATCACCTCAAAGGACTCGGTAAGGTCTTTGTTGAGGAAGAGGTAAATATAAAGGTGCTGAAGTCTCTAGCGAGAAAATGGCAACCAACGGTCACGGCCATTACGAGAATCAAAGAACTTGGCCTTAATGACAAGTCTTGAGTTGTTTGGTAAGTGAGAGAATATGAGATGGATATGTCACGTATGGCTGATGAAGAGCAAAAAGACAAGAAGGCTAAAAGTTTAGCACTTAAAATGGAGGACACAGCTAGTGATAGTGATGCATCATCAAGCTGTGAAAACGAATCTGAGCAAGAAATGAATCTCATGGTCAGAAAGTTCAAAAGGTTCATGAGGAAGAACAACAACAAGAAGAGATTCAACAATGCTAGAAAAGGATCATCTTCGAAGGTCACATGCTATGAATGTGGCAAGGCTGGACACTATAGATCGGAGTGTCCAAACTTGAAGAAATCAAGCAGCAGTGAGCCTAGAAGAGTGGAGCAAGAAGAAAAACCCAAGAAGGACCGATATCGGAAGAAAAAGGCCTACATTGCTTGGGAAGAAAATGACTGCTCATCATCTAGTGAAAGCGAAAATGAGGAAGCCAACTTATGTCTTATGGCTAAACCAGAATCGGATGATGAGGTAAGTGATTCTGACTCCTCCAAAAATGATAATGATTATGATGAATTATATCTGCTTTTTGTGAGTTATTTAAAGAAGCGAGAAAAATTTGAAAAACGAGTAAGGTTTTGAAAAACAGAGTTCTTGATTTAGAAAAAGAAATTTCTGTTTTGAAAACCAATAATCAAGAATTAAAAGATGAAAATGATAAATTGAAATTGCCTTGTTCAAAGTGTAAATCTTTTACTGCCCCTTTAAAGAATAATAAAAAGAAGTTCCATACATTTAAACAAACCAGCAAGTATAGAAACTTCTCATGTAGTTATTGTATGCAATCTGGACATAATCATTATAACTGCATGATTAGAAAGAAAGGCTTAGATAATGGATTGTTTAAATGGATAAAGAAAGATAGTCACAGTTCTAACATGAAAGGACCCAACAAGATTTGGGTACCAAAAACCAAATGATATCTTTCTTTGTGTAGGTGTGCTTGAGAGCCAAACACTCAACATGGTATTTGGATAGTGGCTGCTCAAGACATATGACGGGTGACAAGAGTAATTTTATCTCCTTCAAATCCAAAGAATCTGGTTCAGTAGTATATGGAGATAATAACAAAGGCAAAATTCTGGGTATTGGTGATGTTGGAGACAAATCCAACTCCGTGATTGAAGATGTCTTGCTTGTAGAAGGTTTGAAGTTTAATCTTCGAGTATTAGCCAATTATGCGACAAAGGCTATCAAGTTTCATTCGACAAAGACTGGCCTGCAAGATCAATAACAACGAATCGAATGAGGTATTGATGGTAGGTAAGAGAAGAGGTAACATCTATACACTTGAACTTGATCATTCATCATCATATCATGCATGTCTTACGTCTAATGATGATCTATCTTGGCTTTGGCATAGA
The DNA here is from genome assembly GCA_026586105.1 of Hylodesmum podocarpum. Lineage (NCBI taxonomy): Eukaryota > Viridiplantae > Streptophyta > Magnoliopsida > Fabales > Fabaceae > Hylodesmum > Hylodesmum podocarpum. The sequence goes on from JALJEV010000580.1 coordinate 142,345, forward strand.
CGTATAGCACATATTGATGTTCATCAACTTAATAAACTGTCATCTAAGAGCTTAGTAGAAGGACTACCTGAATTAAAGTTCAAAAAGAAGGCCTATGTGATGCATGTCGAAAAAGGCAAGCAATCTAGAAACTCTTTCAAATCTAAAAATGTTGTTTCAACTTCTAGACCGCTTGAATTGCTGCACATGGATCTCTTTGGTCCATCTAGAACTGCTAGTTTAGGTGGAAATCTATATGGATTAGTTGTTGTAGATGACTACTCTCGTTTTGCTTGGGTTACTTTTATACCAAGTAAAGACACCACTTTCAAAGTCTTCAAAATACTTGCTAAAAAGATTCAAAACGAAAAAGATTTGAAAATTAAGTCCATTAGAAGTGATCATGGAGGGGAATTTGAAAATGAACATTTTGAAAAGTTTTGTGAAAAATATGGAATCGATCACAACTTTTCCGCTCCAAGAACTCCACAACAAAATGGGGTTGTTGAGAGGAAAAACAGATCTTTAGTAGAACTAGCAAGAACTATGTTGAATGAAAGTGATTTGCCTAAATATTTTTGGGCTGATGCAGTTTCCACTGCATGCTATGTTCTAAATAGAATTGTGATTCGACCTATTTTAAAGAAAACCCCCTATGAACTCTATAAAGGCAAGAAACCCAATATCTCTCATTTTCGGGTATTTGGGTGTAAGTGTTTTGTCTTGAATAATAGCAAAGAGCCTATTGGTAAGTTTGATGCCAAGGCTGATGAGGGTGTGTTTATTGGGTATTCATCATCAAGTAAAGCATATAGAGTCTTTAATAAAAGGAGAATGTGCATTGAGGAATCTGTGCATGTTAAGTTTGATGAAACTAACAATCCCCAAAAGGGAAGTGTATTTGTTGATGATGATGAGCATGTAGGTGAAGAAAGCATAAGCAAAGAAGAACAGCAAGAACCACCAACTACTTCTCATGAGCTTCCAAAAGAATGGAGGAAACCAAGAGATTTATCTCTTGATAACATCATTGGTGACATCCATAAGGGAGTATCTACTAGATCTACTCATAACATGTTTTGTGATGATTATGCATTTGTGTCTCAATTTGAACCTTCTTGTGTTGATGATGCTATAAATGATGAATATTGGATGAATGCTATGCAAGAAGAATTAAATCAGTTTAAAAGGAATAACGTATGGGAGTTAGTACCTTTTAAAAGAGATATGAATGTAATTGGAACAAAATGGGTGTTTAAGAATAAGTTAGATGAGAATGGAGTTGTGGTTAGAAATAAGGCTAGACTAGTAGCTAAGGGATATAATCAACAAGAAGGAATAGATTTTGGTGAAACATATGCCCCTGTTGCTAGACTAGAAGCTGTTAGAGTTTTACTTGCTTTTGCCTGCATACATGATTTCAAGTTGTTTCAAATGGATGTTAAAAGTGCTTTCTTGAATGGCTATATCAATGAAGAAGTTTTTGTTTCACAACCTCTGGATTCACCGATTTCAGATTTCTGAACATGTGTACAAACTCAAGAAGGCCTTATATGGTCTTAAACAAGCCCCTAGACAATGGTATGAAAGACTAAGTAAATTTCTTCTGTCAAAAGGGTTCTGCAGAGGTAATGTTGACAAAACTCTTTTCATAAGGAGGAAGTCAAACTGTATTTTGTTGGTTCAAGTTTATGTTGATGATATTATTTTTGGATCAACTAATAAATCTCTGTGTGAAGAGTTTGTGAATAGCATGCAAGGGGAGTTTGACATGTCTATGATGGGAGAACTCAAATTCTTCCTAGGACTGCATGTCAAACAACTGAAAGATGGAATCTTTATTCATCAAGCAAAGTACACCAAGGAATTGTTGAAGAAATTCGACATGGAGAGTTGTAAGGTCTCAAACATTCCTATGTCAACTAATCTCTACTTGGATAGTGATGCAGCTGGACAAAGTGTAGACCAATCAAGATATAGAGGGATCATTGGATCACTCTTGTATCTCACAGCAAGTAGGCCAGATATCATGTTTAGTGTGTGTGTTTGTGCAAGATTCCAATCTGCACCAAAGGAATCACACATGACAGCTGTGAAGAAAATCTTGAAGTATCTCAAAGGAACTACGAACTGTGGTTTGTGGTATCCAAAAGGTACGTATCCCACATTGGTTGGTTTTAGTGATCTTGACTTTGCTGGTTGTAAGGCGATAGGAAAAGCACAAGTGGTGTGTGTCATTTGTTTGGAGGAAGCTTGGTCTCATGGTATAGCAAGAAACAAGCCTGTGTAGCTCTTTCAACTCGCAGAGGCGAGTATATAGTCAGCAGTAGTGTTGTGCTCAGACCATTTGGTTGAAGCAACAACTGGAGGATTTTGGACTTAAGCTTGATCATATTCCAATCAAGTGTGACAACACAAGTGCCATTAGTATCACGAAGAATCCAGTTTTACACTCAAGGACAAAGCACATCGAGGTGCGTCATCACTTCATTAGAGATCATGTTGAGAAGGGAGATGTTGAGATGGAATTCATTGACACAGAAAATCAACTCGCGGATATCTTCACCAAACCTCTGCCCAAGGAGAGGTTCTTCAAACTTAGAACCAATCTTGGTATACTAAGTGAAGAACATCTCACATAAGTAATGTAAGTATGAGAGTTTAATCATTCATTTATGATTAAGTTTGGTATGAATTCATTACATTATATGATCTTGACCTTTTATATGATGAATCAAAAGCTTTTCAATCATCCTATATGTGAAAATCATTAACATTGCAGTTCATAGATTTATTTCAACTTGATTTTTGATTTGCTATAGGGTGTAATCGATTACAGCATGTATGTAATCGATTACAATAGATTTTGGCTCTGGTGTAATCGATTACAGTACCAATGTAATCGATTACATGTGTGAGAGGCTCTGGTGTAATCGATTACAGGCCCAATGTAATCGATTACAGTGTGTTTTCGCTCTGATGTAATCGATTACATCACGGTGTAATCGATTACATGAGCTCTGGAAGTGTTTTTCAGAGCTTTGTTCTTCGTTTTCTGGGCTTTGTGTTCCATGTTTTGAAAGCCCATTGCACACATTTATTAAACCTAGTCTTTTATGATCTATATTAGTGCTGTATTAGGGTTTTAGCTCTCACATTCCCATTCACATTCTCTAAACCCTAAGAATACCAAGAGCCACCTTTGAAATCACCTTTCTCTCTCGTCTCACCACCGTTCTTCACCTTCAAACCATGGACGGACAAGGAAGCAGCAAAAGAATGAAAGCTAGGGCTAACCGTGATATTCAAGAAGAAAGACGTACCAAGAAGAGGCAGGAAACCTCTTCCAAAAGGAAGGCTCCTGAAGAATCCGTGCGTCACAACCCTTGGTTCACCTCGAAGGAACAAGAAACCCGTTTCTTCACTGATTTTGCAAATCGGGAGCTCGTAGCCCCAAAGATTGTCAACTTCAGATGGTTAGATAATGAAGGATTTACCTTTCAATCCATGCTCCGAGATCAGAACTTGGAGAAATTCGTTGGGCTAAGGGGTCACATTTACCCTGATTTGGTAAGGGTATTTTATTCTAATCTGAAATATCAACCTGGAAAGATTTTATCTGAAGTTAAAGGAGTGAGCATTGTTCTGACTCACGATTTATTTTTCGAACTGGGTGGAATAACGAATGAGGGGATAGTCCCTACTTTGGAAAATTTGGCTGAGGAAGGCTTTGAACTTCAAAAGGATGCTTTTTACATGAGCATGTTGAGGAATCCTGAGTCTTGGGAAGCTGATATGACTGCAAGGAAGGAAAGAGGTATGAGGAAGACCTTTGGCATAGGTGGTCTCAACACTGACGACCGTCTTCTTCATTATACTATTTGCTGGGTATTGGCTGCTAGAGGTACGAATCATGCTCAACTCATGGAAGAAGATATGCTTTTGATGTCTGCCCTGAAGAATGGAATTCAGGTTGATTGGGGTCAAGTTATCATGGACAATATGACCAAAGTAAGGAAATTCCATGACTTCAAGTGCCCTTATGGTCTGTTCATATCACGTGTTCTTGAGAGATGTCAAGTGGATGTCTCCAATGAGCACAGAGAATTGGCAAGGGATATCCATGTGCTTGGTGATATGATGCTGAAAAAGATGAGATTGACCAAGACATCTGAGGGCTGGGTATCTAGAGAGGAAATACAACAACAACAGCAAGAACAACCACAACATCCTCCTTCTGATGATGATGGAGATTCAGCGGCTGGGGAGTACACCCCTAAGTCTCGCTTTGAGTCCATTGTGCTAGATAGGCTAGAGGAGATGGATAAACGACAAGAGGATCTAGGAAAACAAATCAAAGACTTGGAAAGGAATCAGAATCTGCACTTCCTTGACATGAGGTCTTTGATGGAGACCATCATGGAGCGCCTCAATCAAGATGATGATGATGATGGCGATGATCAGTGATCTCTCTTTTTGGTTTGATATACCAAATAGGGGGAGAATATTTAGGTTATCCTAGATAGGGAGAGTAACTAGATAGGGGGAGTTGAGAGTTGAAATTAGCTTTGATAGGTTTCTAATGTTTTTACTGTTTTATTGATCTGAACTATGTTAAATGTTTGCTTTTGATATTAAATAAAATTTGGTTTGTTTTATGATTCATTGGTCTTGATCTATATTTGTATCTGAATCATATCATACATACTTGAATGAATGGTTAAATAGTAGTGCATATGCATATGGTATTTTCTGGAAATTCTAACATATGCAGGTATAACAAAGAACAACACATATCCTAAAAACTCTAGGAAAACCTCTTATGTGATTTGGTACATCAAAACCAAAAAGGGGGAGATTGTTGGACTTGAAGCTTGAAGAATGCAGTTTGTGTCTCTCTTATGTGTTTTGGTTTTGATGAATGTATTTTCGGTTTTCCATAGATGAATGTAACTAGGATATAACTATGTATTGTGTGTTGAATTCTTTGTTTAAAACCCCAGAGATGTGCATAACTTGTGTATGATTGAACATGTGAAGAATGATTGATTTCCATTTGAGAAAAACAGTTTGAAAAACCTTGGAAATCCATTTTTCACTGATGTAATCGATTACAGCCCTGGTGTAATCGATTACATTGATCATGCTCTCTGGTGTAATCGATTACATGGATGATGTAATCGATTACATGCTGAGAGCTCTCTGGTGTAATCGATTACATCCCCTATGTAATCGATTACATGGTTTGAAAATCACCTTTTCTGGGTTTCCCTCTTCAATGTAATCGATTACATGCTCGTGGTAATCGATTACATGCCTGGAAAAATCAAATTGGAGGGTTCTAACGGCTAGTGTAATCGATTACATGCATTTGGGATCAATTACATGGACCGTTATAGCTCAGATTTGCACGTTTTCTCCCTCCAAATTGATTCTATAAGTATATCCTTGATGAAGCATATGAGAGGGCTGAAAACCTAACTTCTTGAATCCACTCCTACACTTTCATATGCTCTAAACTTAGAGTTCATCAAGGTTTTCAAAGACAAGGGGAAACTTGATCCATATCCTTGTTGGGTGAATTTCATAAAGCTTGTTTGTGATCAGATTCTGCACTTAAGGTGTATTCTTTACTGATCTTTTGTATTTCCAATTTTGGGTTGTTGCTCTAGGAGAGAGGTCTCTCTAGATAGAGCATTGTATTTGAGAAGTGATTCTCAAAGTTTGATCTTGGAGGTGCCAAGGTCTTGGAAGTTCTGTTCTTCAGGTTGAAGAACAGTTTTGGGTGTTTTGATTTCTGTTTGTATTGCTTGTTGCAGAGTGAATGTAAAAGGATACGAAAGAAATCATTTGATAGTGGAAAGCCAATCGCAACAGTTGTTGGGTTGGGACTGGACGTAGGCAGTTGGCCGAACCAGTATACATCGCTGTGCACTCATTCTCTTCCTTACTCTCTTTACAGTTTTTCACTATATTGATATTGATTATATTTTGTTCTGTTTTGGGAAACTGTATTGATAATCAACTCATTAATTGGTTTAGAAATAGAATCAGTAATTGAACTTGTATTTGAATCTGAAATTGAAAGGTAATTGATAGGAAATCAAGATTAGCATACTGTTGAATTAAAAGGGAATTAGAAACACGAAAATTTGGGGTAAAGTTTTAACAAGAATCTATTCACCCCCCCTCTAGATTCATACATAGGGACCAACAATGATGTAGAACAGAACAGATGCAGTATAACATAAGATGCATAACAGATTCAGTGTAACGTATGATTTAGAACAAATGCAGTATAATGTATGAACAGAACAGATGCAATATAACGTATGATGAAGAACAAAACAAATGGAGTATATTGTATGATGCAGAACAGAGCTGATGGAGTATAATGTATGAAGCAGAACAGAACAAGTGCAGTATAACTTATGATGCAAACCATATGTAGTAGAACGTATGATATCGAACGGAACAGATGCATTATAACATAAGATGCAGAACAGATTCAGTGTAACGTATGATGCAGAACAAATGCAGCATAACGTATGAACGTAATAGATGCAGTATAACATACGATGCAGAACAGATGGAGTATAATGTATGATACAGAACAGAACAGATGCAGTATAACGTATGATGCAGAATAAAACAAATGGAGTATATTGTATGATGCAAAACATATGCAGTCTATCGTATGATGCAGAACAAAATAGATGGTGTATAATGTATGGTGCAGAACATATGCAGTATATCGGATGAACAGTACAATTGTAGTATAATGTATGATGTAGAACAAAACATATGTAGTATAATGAATGATGCAGAACAGAACAGATGAAGTATAATGTATGATGCAGAACATATGCATTATATCGTATGAACCGAACAATATAGTATAATGTATGATGTAGAACAAAACAAGTGCAATATAACGTATGATGCAAAAAAGAACAGATGCAGTATAACGTGTGATGTAGAACAGAACAGATGGAGTATAATGTATGATGCAGAACATATGCAGTATATTGTATGAACATAACAGATGTATTATAACGTATGATGCAGAACAGAACAGATGGAGTATAATGTATGATGAAGAACATATGCAAAATATCGTATTAACAGAACACATGTAGTCGAACGTATGATGCAGAATAGAACAAGTGTAGTATAACATATGAAGCAAAACTGATGTAGTATAACGTATGATGCATAACAAAACAGATGCAGTTTAACATATGATGCAGAAAATATGCAGTGTAACGTTTGATGCAAAACAGATGTAGAATAACGGAATAATATAATAGATGCAATGTAAGATATGATGTAGAACAAGAGAGATGGCGTATAATATATGATGCAGATGCAGAACAGAATAGATGGAGTATATCGTATGATGCAGAACAAGTGTAATATAATGTATGATGCCGAACAAAATAGATGGAGTTTAATGTATGATGCAAAACATATGCAGTATATCGTTTGAACAATACAGATGTAGTATACGTATGATGCAGAACAGAACAAGCGCAGTTTAACATATAATGTTAAAACAGATTCAGTATAACGTGTGATGCAGAACAAAATAGATGCAATATAGCATATGATGCAGAACAGATGCTGTGTAACGTATGAGGCAGAACAAGTGCAGTATAACGTATGATGCAGAATAGAACAATATAACATATGATGCTGAACAGAATAGATGGAGTATAATGTAAAAGAACCGATGCAGTATAACGTATGATGCAAAACAGAACAAATGGAGTAAATTGTATGATGTAGAACGTATGCAGTATACCGTATGAAGCAGAACAGAACAGATGGAGTATAATGTATGATGCAGAATATATGCACTATATCGTATGAACAGAACAAATGTAGTATAACGTATGATGCAGAAGAGAAAAAGTGCAGTATAACGTATGATGCAAAACAGAACACGTCAGTATAACTTATGATGCAGAACAGAAAAGATGGAGTATAATGTATGATGCAGAACTTATGCAGTGTATCGTATGAATAGAACAGACGTATTATAAAGTATGATGTAGAACAAAACATATACAGTATGTCGTATGAACAGAACACATGTAGTCTAACGTATGATGAAGAACAGAACAAGTGCAGTATAAGGTATGATGCAAAAGAAATGTAGTGTAACGTATGATGTATAGCAGAACAGATGCAGTATAGCATAAGATGCAGAACAGATTCAGTGTAACGTATGATGCAGAACAAATGCGGTATAACCTAAGAACAGAATAGATCCAGTGTAACATATGATGCAAAATAGATGGAGTATAATGTATGATACAGAATAGAACATATTAATAACGTATGATGCAGAACAGAACAAATGGAGTATATTGTATCACGCAGAACATATGTAGTATATCGTATGATGCAAAACCGAACAGATGGAGTATAATGTATGATGCAGAACATATGCATTATCTCGTATGAAAAGAACAGATGTAGTATCACGAATGATGCAGAACAGAACAAGTGCAGTATAACGTATGATGCAAATCAAAATAGATGCAGTATAACGTATGATGCAGAATAATACAGATATAGTATAATGTATGATGCAAAACATATGCAGTATATCGTATGAACAGATTAGATGTATGATAACGTATGATGCAGAACAGAACAGATGAAGAATAATGTATGATGAACATATGCAGTATATCGTATGAACAGAACACATGTTAACATATGATGCAGAATAGAACAAGTGCAGTATAACGTATGATACAAAACAGATGTAGTATAACGTATGATGTAGAACATAACAGGTGCAGTATTAACATAAGATACAGAAAAGATTCAGTGTAACATATGATGCAGAACAAATGAAGTATAACATATGATGCAGAACAGAACATATGGAGTATGTATGATACAGAACACAACCGATGCAGTATAACGTATGATGCAGAACTAAACAGATGGAGTATAATGTTTGATGCAGAACATATGAAATATATCGTATGAACAGAATAGATGATGCAGTATAACATATGACGCAAAATAGAACAAATGGAGTATAATATATGATGAAGAATATATGTAGTATATCGTATGAACAGAACTCATGTAGTCAAACGTATGATGCAAAACAAAAAAAGTGCAGTATAACGTATGATGCAAAACATATGTAGTATAACGTATGACGCAGAACAGAACAGATGCAGTTTAACATTTGATGTAGAAAATATGCAGTGTAACGTATGATGTGGAGCGGATGCTATGTAACGGATGAACAAAATAGATGCAATTTAACATATAATGCAGAACAAGAGAGATGGAGTGACGCGTTTGCAGAAAGAGATTGTCTTGATTTTTCATATTTTTTTTACAATTTTTTTTTGGAAAGATATTGACACCACACTTAGGAAAGGGATGAGAAGGTGCATGATAAGTCATGGATTTGATCACGACACAATCAAAAGATTGATAAGATCATGTTACTCAGATCGCCACACAATCAAGAGATTGATAAGATATATTTAGTTCTTCTCATAAGAACTTAAAGAAACTCTCATAATAGAGAAAAACTTGTGTTTTTTATTCAGATTGACTCTCCCTCGAAATACAAAAAGTATCCATTTATAGGCTGAATGAGATGCAGATACAATGAACTTAGCCTACAAATGCAGGTACATTGAAATTAGCCTACAAATGCAGGTACATTGAACTTAGCCTATAAATCTTTACGAAACTACTATAAACAAAGATAATAAAATAATAGAGTAACAAAAACCCTATTAGAGACACATTAAATGACTTATTGAAACAAATTAATTGTAGCCTAAAACTCTGCACGAAATAACAGAGTAGGATTTTCGGTTCACATCATACTCTCTCTCTTCGAGGAGATTCGTCCTCCAATCTTAGTTTATTCTTCCACTGCATCTTCGCACACATTCATGACCACTTATTCCAGTCATATGAAAATCAATAGCTGAAGCTCTGATACCAAATGACGCGTTCGCTGAAGGGGACCGTCTTGATTATTAATATTTTTTTATCAATTTTTTTTTGGTAAGGATATTGACGCCACACTAAGGAAAGGGATGAGAAGGTGAGTGATAAGTCATGGGTTTGATCGCCACACAATCAAAAGATTGGTTAGAGACACATTAAAAGACTTATTAAAACAAATTAATTGTAGCCTAAAAATCTACACAAAATAACAGAGTAGGATTTTCGGTTCACATTATGGAGTATAATATATGATGCAGAACAGAATAGATACAATATAGCTTATGATGCTGAATAGAATAGATGGAGTACATTGTATGATGCAAAACATATGAAGTATATCGTATGAACAGAACAGATGTAGTATAATGTATGATGAAGAACTGAACAGATAGAGTATAATATATGATGTAGAACATATGTAATATATCGTATGAATAGTACAGATGTAGTATAACGTATGATGCAGAACAAATGCAGTATAACGTATAATGCAGAACAGATGCAGTATAACATATGATGTTGACCATAACAGATGGAGTATAATGTAAGAACAGAACAGATGCAATATAACGTATGATGAAGAACATATGCAGTATATCGTATGATGCAAAACAGAACATATGATGCAGTATAACATAAGATGCAGAACAGATTCAGTGTAATGTATGATGCAGAACAAATGCAGTATAACGTACGAACAGAATAGATGCAGTATAACATATTATGCAAACAGAACAGATGGAGTATAATGTATGATACAGAACAGATGCAGTATAACATATGATGCAGAACATAACAAATGGAGTATATTGTATGATGCAGAACATATGTAGTATATCGTATGATGCAGAACAAAACAAATGTAGTATAACGTATGATGAAGAACATATGTGGTATATCGTATGAACAGAACACATGTAGTCTAACATATGATGTAGAACAGAAAGAGTGCAATATAATGTATTATGCAAAACAGATGTAGTATAACGTATAATGCAGAATAGAACAGATGCAGTATAACATATGATGCAGAACAGATTCAGTGTAACGTATGATGCATACCAAACTCAGTATAATGTATGAACAGAATAGATATATTATAACATATGATGTAGAACATATGCAGTATATCGTATGAACAGAACAGATGCAGTATAACGTGTTATGCAAAATAGAACAGATGGAGTATAATGTATGATGAAGAACATATGCAATATATCGTATGAACAGAACACATGTAGTCTAACATATGATGCAGAACAGAACAAATGCAGTATAACGTATGATGTAAAACAGAAGTAGTATAACGTATGATGCAGAACATATTCAGTGTAACGTATGATGTGGAACAAATGCAGTATAATGTATGAACATAATAGATGCAGTATAACATATGATGCAGAACAAAACAGATGGACTATATTGTATGATGCAGAACAGAACAGATGCAGTATATCGTATGATGCAGAACACAACAAATGAAGTATATTGTATGATGCAAAACATATGCAATATATCGTATGATGCAAAACAGAACAGATGGAGTATAATGTATGATGCAGAACATATGCATTATATCGTATGAACAGAACAGATATAGTATAACGTATGATGCACGACAAAACAAATGGAGTATAATTTATGATCAAAAACATATGCAGTATATCGTATGAACAGAACACATGTAGTCAAACGTATGATGCAAAACAGATGTAGTATAACGTAAGATGCAAAGCAGATGCAGTTTAACATATGATGTAGAGAATATATAGTGTAACGTATGATGCAGAGTAGATATTGTATAACGGATGAACAGAATAGATGCAATTTAACATATGAAGCAGAACAGGAGAGATGGAGTATAATATATGATGCAGAATAGAACAGATACAATATAGCTTATGATACTGAACAGAATAGATGGAGTATATTGTATGATGTTGAACATATGCATTATATTGTATGAACAAAACAGATGTAATATAATTTATGATGCAGAACATAACAGATAGAGTATAATGTAATATATGCAGTATATCGTATGATTAGTACAGATGTGGTATAACGTTATACTGCATAACAGATGCAGTATAACATGTGATGCTGAACATAACAGATGGAGTATAATGTAAGAACAGAACAGATGCAGTATAACGTACGATGCAGACCAAAACAAATGGAATATATTGTATGATGTAGAACATATGCAGTATATCGTATGATGCAGAATAGAACAGATGGAGTATAATATATAATGCAGAACAGAACGGATGTCGTATAACATATGATGCAGAACAGATGCAATTTGACGTATGATGCAGAACAAAACAAATGGAGTAAATTGTATGATGCAAAACATAACTAATATATCGTATGATGCAAAATAGAACAAATGTCGTATAACATATGATGTATAACAGATGCAGTGTAACGTATGATGCAGAACAGAACAGATGGAGTAAATTGTATGATGCAAAACATATGCAATATATCGTATGATGCAGAACAAAACAGATGGAGTATAATGTATGATGCAGAACATATGCACTATATCGTATGAATAGAACAAACGCAGTATAAAGTATGATGCGGAACAGAACAAGTGCAGTATAACATATGATGTAAAACAGAACACATGTAGTATAACTTATAATGCAAAACAGAACAGATGGAGTATAATGTATGATGCATAACATATGCAATATATCGTATGAACAGAATAGATGCAGTATAACTTATGATGTAAAAGAGAACAGATGGAATATAATTTATGATGAAGAACATATGCAGTATATCGTATGAGTAGAACACATGTAGTCTAACATATGATGCAGAACAGAACAAGTGCAGTATAACGTATGATGCAAAATAGATGTAGTATAACATATGATGCAGAACAGAACATATGCAGTATAACATAAGATGCAGAATAGATTCAATGTAACGTATGATGGAGAACAAATGCAGTATAGCTTATGAACAAAATAGATGTAGTATAATATATGATGCAGAACAGAACAGAATAGATGCAGTATAACGTATGATTCAAAACAGAACAAATTGAGTATATTGTATGATGCAGAACATATGCAGTATATCATATGATGCAGAAAAAAAGAATTGTAGTATAATGTATGATGATGAACATATGCAGTATATCGTATGAACAGAACACATGTAGTCTAACATATGATATAAAACAAAAAGAGTGCAATATAACGTATATTGTGGAACAGAACAGATGCAGTATAACATATGATACAGAATAGATTTAGTGTAACGTATGATACAGAACAAATGCAGTATAACGTATGAATAGAACAGATGCAGTGTAAAATATGATGCAAAACAGAACATATGGAGTATGATGTATGATACAGAACATATGCATTATATCGTATGAACAGAAAGATATAGTATAACGTATGATGCAGAACTGAACAAGTGTAGTATAACGTATGATGCAAAGCAAAACAAATGCAGTATAACGTATAATGCAGAACAGGACAGATGAAGTATAATGTATGATGCAGAACATATGCAGTATATGGTATGAACAGAACAAATGTATTATAACGTATGATGCAGAACAAAATAGATGGAGTATAATGTATGATGAAGAACATACGCAGTATATCGTATGAACAGAGCACATGTTGTCAAACGTATGATGTGGAATAAAACAAGTGCAGTATAACGTATGAAGCAAAACAGATGTAGTATAAAGTATGACGAAGAACAGAACAGATGCAGTATAACATATGATGCAGAAAATGTGCAGTGTAATGTATGATGCATAACAGATGCTATATAACAGATGAACAAAATATATGCAATATAACATATGATGCAGAACAGGAGAGATGGAGTATAATATATAAAGCAGAACAAAACAGATGCAATATAACGTATGATGCAAAACAGAATAGATGGAGTATATCGTATGATGCAGAACATATGTAGTATAATGTATGATGCGAACGTATTGCAGTATATCGTATGAACAATACATATATAGTATAACGTATGATGCAAAACAGAACAAGTGTAGTATAATGTATCATGGAAAACAGAACACGTGCAGTATAACTTATGATGCAGAATAGAATAGATGGAGTATAATGTATGATGCTGAACATATGCAGTGTATCGTATGAACCGAAAAAATGTATTATAACGTATGATGCAGAACAAAACGGATGGAGTATAATGTATGATGAAGAACTTATGTAGTATGTCGCATGAACAGAACACGTGTAGTCTAACCTGTGATGCAAAACAGAACAAGTGCATTATAAGGTATGATGCAAAACCAATGTAGTATAACGTGTGATGCATAACTGAATAGATGCAATATAGCATAAGATGCAGAACATATTCAATGTAACGTATGATGCAGAACAAATGCAGTATAACGTTTGAATAGAATAGATGCAGTATAACATATGATGTAGAACAGAACAGATGTCGTATAACATATGATGTATAATAGATGCAGTGTAACGTATGATGCAGAACAGAACAGATGGAGTAAATTGTATGATGCAAAACATATGCAATATATCGTATGATGCAGAACAAAACAGATGGAGTATAATGTATGATGCAGAACATATGCACTATATCGTATGAACAGAACAAATGCAGTATAAAGTATGATGTAGAATAGAACAAGTGCAGTATAATATATGATGCAAAACAGAACACATGTAGTATAACTTATGATGCAAAACAAAACAGATGGAGTATAACGTATGATGCATAACATATGCAGTATATCGTATGAACAGAACAAATGCAGTATAACGTATGATGTAAAACAGAACAGATGGAGTATAATTTATGATGAAGAACATATGTAGTATATCGTATGAGCAGAACACATGTAGTCTAACATATGATGCAGAACAAAACAAGTGCAATATAACGTAAGATGCAAAACAAATGTAGTATAACATATGATGCAGAACAGAACATATGCAGTATAACATAAGATGCAGAATAAATTCAATGTAACGTATGATGGAGAACAAATGCAGTATAGCTTATGAACAAAATAGATGTAGTATAACATATGATGCAAAACAGAACAGATGCAGTATAATGTATGATACAGAACAGAACAGATGCAATATAACATATGATTCAAAACAGAAGAAATGGAGTATATTGTATGATGCAGAACATATGCAGTATATCGTATGATACAGAACAAAAGAAACGTAGTATAATGTATGATGATGAACATATGCAGTATATCGTATGAACATAACACATGTAGTCTAACATATGATATAGAACAGAAAGAGTGCAGTATAACGTATATTGTGGAACAGAACAGGTGCAGTATAACATATGATACAGAACAGATTTAGTGTAACATATGATGCAGAACAAATGCAGTATAACATATGAATAGAACAGATGCAATGTAAAATATGATGCAAAACAGAATAGATGGAGTATGATGTATGATACAGAACATATGCATTATATCGTATAAACAGAAAGATATATTATACGTATGATGCAGAACAGAACAAGTGCAGTATAACGTATGATGCAGAACAAAACAGATGGAGTATAATGTATGATGCAGAACATATGCAGTATATGGTATGAACTGAACAAATGTATTATAAAGTATGACGCAGAACAGAATACATGGAGTATAATGTATGATGAATAACATATGCAGTATATCGTATGAACATAACACATGTTGTCAAACGAATGATGTGGAATTGAACAAGTGCAGTATAACGGATGAAGCAAAACAGATGTAGTATAACTTATGACGAAGAACAGTACAGATGCAGTATAACATATGATGCAGAAAATGTGCAATGTAATGTATGTTGCATAACAGATGCTATGTAATGGATGAACAAAATAGATGCAATATAACATATGATGCAGAACAGGAGAGATGGAGTATAATATATAAAGCAGAACAAAACAGATGCAATATAATGTATGATGCAGAACATAATAGATGGAGTATATCGTATGATGCAGAACATATGTAGTATAATGTATGATGCAGAACAGAACTGATGGAGTATAATGTATGATGTAGAACGTATGCAGTATATCGTATGAACGGTACGTATATAGTATAACGTATTGATATGGTCCTAACCCAGAATTAATAGAATACTCGACGTTTGAGAATTAGGGTTTGAAGACGGCTGAAATTTGAGAACTATTTTATATAATAAAAATGCAAAATAACAAATAAAGATAGATATGAAAAGGAAGGTGTCACACAAACAAGAATGTTTGATAAGCCAAGGATGATCACCACACAAGAATCGAAGAATTTCTGATAAGATCGAGGATGCAAGGAAGTACCCTAGCAAAGCTTAAGGTCACAAAAATATCAAATTGAATAATGATCTGCATCCGTTCTCAATTCCTATAAGTTTAATACTAATTAGGTTTACCTAATATGAAATGGGCCTATAAGTAAATGGGCCTTGTACGAAATTATTTATTTTAAAGTCTATTACAAAATAAATGGGCCTCCTAGTCCACCAGGCAGGCTATACATGTTATCAGCTTCCGCATTTGTTGGGCCGCTAACAATTCAGTCTCAAGCACATGGGCCACCTTGAGTTGTAATGCTTCTTGGGCCTTTCTGAATCTGCTCCTAGTCATGGGTCCAATCATTTCATGGATTAGGTCTTGATTTTGATTCTTCTCATCATGGACCTCATACTCTTGGGTCTTGATGTCCTCATCACTCCCTCCTTCTTGAGAAGGATTTGACCTCAAATCTAGAACTTCATCATCTGCATTGAAAGGGGACAAGTCAGATACATTAAAAGTAGTACTAATATTGTACTCACCGGGTATATCTATTATATATGCATTGTCATTGATCTTCTCTAACACTTGGAATGGACCATCTCCCCTCGGTTGAAGTTTTGACTTTCTTTGTTGGGAACCTTTCCTTCCTCATGTGTACCCAAACCCAATCACCAGGTTCAAATACCACCTTTTTCTTCCTTTGTTAGCTTGTCTAGCATAGCTCTCATTCTTCTTTTCAAGTTGAGCCTTCACTTGCTCATGCAACTTCTTCACATATTTAGCTTTGACCTGTGCTTCTTGGTGCTTAAACTTAGAAATGTTAGGCATGGGCAGTAAATCAAGAGGAGTTAGAGGATTAAATCCATACACAATTTCAAAAGGAGAGCAATTAGTTGTGGTATGGATAGCTCTATTATAAGCAAACTCAACATGAGGTAAACATGCTTCCCAAGACTTAATATTTTTCTTTAAAGTAGTTCTAAGCAATGTTCCTAAAGTCCTATTGACTATCTCAGTTTGACCATCTGTTTGTGGGTGACAAGTAGTAGAAAATAATAATTTAGTACCAATCTTACCCCACAAGGTCCGCCAAAAGTGGCTTAGGAATTTACTGTCTCTGTCACTTACAATGCTCCTAGGCAGTCCATGGAGTCTCACAATCTCCTTGAAGAACAAGTCAGCCACGTGACAAGCATCATCTACCTTTTTGCAAGGTAGGAAATGTGCCATCTTAGAAAAACGTCAACAACAACAAACAGAATCCTTTCCACTCTTTGTTCTAGTCAATCCCAAAACAAAGTCCATAGAAATGTCAATACAAGGATGTTCGGGAATAGGCAAAGGGGTATATAATCCATGAGGCTTAACTTTGGATTTAGCCTTTTTACAAACAATACAACGATCACAAAATTTTTGCACATCACGCTTCATATGTGGCCAATAAAAATGTTCTTGCAAAATTTCCAAAGTCTTTAGAACCCCAAAATGTCCCATTAAACCCCCTTCATGTGATTCACTCACAAGCAACTCTCTTATGGAACACCTAGGCACACACAATTTATTTGCTTTAAACAAAAATCCATTATGCCTATAGTAACCATTTTCAGATAATTTTTCACATGCAGCAAAAATTTTAGCAAAGTCCACATCTGTCTCATACATATCCCTCAAAGATTCAAGACCAAACAATTTAGTTTCAAGTACAGAAAGTAATGTATGCCTCCTAGAAAGTGCATCAGCCACTACATTCCCTTTCCCCTTTTTATGTTTGATGACATATGGAAATTGCTCTAGAAATTCTACCTACTTAGCATGTCTTTTACTAAGCTTACCCTGTCCTTTTAAGTACTTTAAGGACTCATGATCACTATGAATGACAAACTCTTTGGGTAAAAGGTAATGTTGCCAAGTCTTTAAAGCTCTAACCAAAGAATATAATTCTTTATCATAGGTTGAATAGCTAAGGGCAGCCCACTTAGTTTTTCACTAAAATATGCAATTGGATGTCCTTCTTGCAATAAAACAACCCCAATACCCACATTGGATGCATCACACTCAACCTCAAATGATTTTGAAAAATTAGGCATAGCAAGAATGGGTGCATTAGTTAATTCATGCTTGAGAGCAACAAATGCCTCTTCTTGTTTTTCACCCCACTTGAATCCTACGTTTTTCTTAGTAACTTCATTTAAAGGTGCAGACAAGGTACTAAAATCTTTAACAAATCTCCTATAGAAACTTGCTAGCCCATGAAATCCCCTCACCTCACTCACAGTCTTAGGTATGGCCATTCTTGGATGGCCTTGACCTTTTCCACATCTACTTGTACCTCTTTAGCGCTAATAACATATCCAAGGAATACCACATGATCAGAATAAAAGATGCATTTCTCCAAATTAGCATACAATTGCTATTTTCTACGCACATTCAAAACAGATTGCAAATGCTCAACATGTAAATCAAGACTAGCGCTATATATAAGAATATCATCAAAGTATACCACAACAAACTTGCCAATAAACTCCCTAAGAACATGGTTCATCAATCTCATGAAGGTACTAGGTGCATTAGTCAAACCAAAGGGCATAACTAACCACTCATACAAACCATACTTTGTTTTAAATGCAGTCTTCCATTCATCTCCTTCTCTAATTCTAATTTGGTTGTATCCACTTTTCAAATCAATTTTAGAGAACACACATGAACCATACAGTTCATCAAGAAGATCATCTAACCTGGGAATTGGATGCCTATACTTGATGGTGATGTTGTTTATAGCCCTACAATCCGAACACATTCTCCATAAGCCATCCTTCTTGGGTACTAGGATGACTGGTACAACACATGGACTCATGATATTTCTCACCCAACCTTTGCTCATGAGTTCAGCCACCTGTCTTTCAATCTCCTTAGTCTCTTGTGGGTTGTTTCTATATGCGGGCCTATTGGGTAAAGAAGCTCTTGGAATGAGATCAATGTGATGCTCAATCCCCCTCAATGGTGGCAAGCCATCCGGTACACTTGTTGGAAAAATATCTTGATAATCCTACAAAAGAGACTTAATACAAGAAGGCAATTCGGACTTATCAAATTGGTTAGCATACAAAATTTGACTTTGAAAAAACATTAAATAGAGGGTTGCCTTGTGCAAAGCACCCTCTTTACCTCCTTTTCTCTTACTAAACAAAGATGTTTGCCCTCAAGTGTTTCACTCTTTTCTGTTTCACTCTTTCTTTTTTCACTCTTTCTCTTTTCACTCTTTCTTCAATCAAGTGTTTCACTCTTCCTCTCTATTGCTATTTTTTCTCTCATTCTCACTTGATCCTCACACACCTCTTTAGGGCTCAATGGTTTGAGTATAATTTTTTTATCTTGATGCATAAAAGAGATCTTGTTGGAATAGCCATCATGAATGGCTCTAGTATCAAATTGCCAAGGCCTCCCCAAAAGTATGTGGCTGGCCTCCATTGGAACTACATCACATAACACCTTATCCTTGTATTTCCCAATTGCAATATCCACTTCTACTTGCTGCCTTACTTGTACCTCACCATCTTCACTAAGCCATTGAAGTTTGTATGGTCTAGGATGTGTTTTAGTGGCTAAATTTAGCTTTGACACTAACCTAGCACTAGCCACATTGGTGCAACTCCCTCCATCAATAATCACCATGCATACCTTCTCGTCGATAGAACATCTAGTGTGGAAAATGTTCTCTCTTTGACTCTCATCCAAAGGCTTTAATTGACTACCCAACAACCTCCTAATCATTAACAAGTCTCCCTCCGTAGCCTCCAACTCTTCTCCACTTTCAAATTCTTCCTCTCCCTCACTAGCTTCAGATTGACTTGTGTACTCTCCATTATCTTTGAGAAGAATTGTCTTCTTTGTAGGACATTCATAGGCATAATGACCCATGCCCAAACACTTGAAACACTTCACTTCCCTAGTTCTCTTTGATGGATGATCAGCTTGTTTTTGAGGTGCTTTTCTCCGGTTAGAAAATGAAGCATTGCTAGAGGAGGTATCCCCTTCTTTGTTGATTCTATCCTTCCAATTTGGAGGGTTATAGCTAGTAGAACTCTTCCTCCTGTACTTCTTCTCTTTAGTTGTTGTTCTACTTGAACGCCTTGTGCAAAAGATCTTCCATCTCTACAAATGCAACTCTCTACATCTCTAATGTTATTATTTAAACCATTTAAAGCAACTAGTTACTTAACATCTTCTTAATTTTATTATTTAAACCATTAAGATTTTAATAAATATCCAAATATTATATTTGGACTAAGGTCGTTATTTTTCTTATAAAGCCATAAATAAAGAGCCTTGAATACTAGAAGAAAAGCACCTATACCTAACAAAATTAAGTGAATACCTAAAATTGTAGTCATTTTATTTCTATCTTTCCATACATAACCGAAGAATGGAAAAGATTGTTCAAGAGTCTCAGGTCCCAGATTCTGCAGTTTGAGTTTGCATGATAAATACCCCCAAAGCCCAATACTGCAGAGGAAATTCCACCATATGAGTGCAAGTCGAAAACTCAAGTCCTTTTTCCACTCGTTCTCGACTAAAGGTCCTTAAAAGAATCCAAACAATCTATTATCAAGAATCACCTTTGAAAATAACAATTAGAAAGATATTTTTTTTTATTTGGGCGAGCGAGAAAGTAGCAAAGAACAATTTTCCTACCAATAGAAAAACAAGGAAAGCACGAATGGTAAGGGAAGACAAACAATTACCACTTAGAAATATTGTCAAACAAATAATTTGCACTTTGGATTTAAACAAGAAAACTAAGAATATATATTTTGTTTGATCAATTTCATTTTCTCTTTTTTTACTTCGTTTTTTTTCGGCAACTTTCTTTTTTTTTTTTTTTTTTTTTTTTTTTTTTTTTTTTTTTTTTTTAGTTTTTTTTTGCTTTTTTTTTCGTTTTTTTTTTTAAATAAAATAAGATGAATGGATAGTACCAAGTGAACAATAACGCAGCGATGAATAGTAACTTGGGGATGAATCCTACCGATGAAACCGTGCTCTGAATACCAGATGATATGATCTTAACCCATAACTAATAGAATACTCGATGTTTGGGAATTAGGGTTTGAAGACGGCTGAAATTTGAGAACTATTTTATATAATAAAAATGCAAAATAACAAATAAAGATAGATATGAAAAGGAAGGCGTCACACAAACAAGAATGTTTGACAAGCCAAGGATGATCGTCACACAAGAATTGAAGAATTCCTGATAAGATCGAGGATGCAAGGAAGAATCCTAGCAGAGCTTAAACTCACCAAATATCAAATTGAATTATGATCTGCCTCCGTTCTCAATTCCTATAAGTTTAATACTAATTTGGTTTACCTAATACGAAATGGACTTATAAGTAAATGGGCCTTGTACGAAATTATTTATTTTAAAGTCTATTACAAAATAAATGGGCCTCCTAGTCCACCAGGCAGGCTATACATGTTATCGACTTCGCGTTTGTTGGGCGCTAACAATTCAGTCTCAAGCACATGGGCCACCTTGAGTTGTAATGCTTCTTGGGCCTTTCTGAATCTGCTCCTAGTCATGGGTCCAATCATTTCATGGATTAGGTCTTGATTTTG
This sequence comes from Hylodesmum podocarpum, assembly GCA_026586105.1. Classification (NCBI taxonomy): domain Eukaryota; kingdom Viridiplantae; phylum Streptophyta; class Magnoliopsida; order Fabales; family Fabaceae; genus Hylodesmum; species Hylodesmum podocarpum. The sequence continues at coordinate 164,251 of JALJEV010000580.1, forward strand.
ATTCTTCTCATCATGGACCTCATACTCTTGGGTCTTGATGTCCTCATCACTCCCTCCTTCTTGAGAAGGATTTGACCTCAAATCTAGAACTTCATCATCTGCATTGAAAGGGGACAAGTCAGATACATTAAAAGTAGTACTAATATTTGTACTCGGGGTATATCTATTATATATGCATTGTCATTGATCTTCTCTAACACTTGGAATGGACCATCTCCCCTCGGTTGAAGTTTTGACTTTCTTTGTTCTGGGAACCTTTCCTTCCTCATGTGTACCCAAACCCAATCACCAGGTTCAAATACCACCTTTTTTCTTCCTTTGTTAGCTTGTCTAGCATAGCTCTCATTCTTCTTTTCAAGTTGAGCCTTCACTTGCTCATGCAACTTCTTCACATATTTAGCTTTGACCTGTGCTTCTTGGTGCTTAAACTTAGAAATGTTAGGCATGGGCAGTAAATCAAGAGGAGTTAGAGGATTAAATCCATACACAATTTCAAAAGGAGAGCAATTAGTTGTGGTATGGATAGCTCTATTATAAGCAAACTCAACATGAGGTAAACATGCTTCCCAAGACTTAATATTTTTCTTTAAAGTAGTTCTAAGCAATGTTCCTAAAGTCCTATTGACTATCTCAGTTTGACCATCTGTTTGTGGGTGACAAGTAGTAGAAAATAATAATTTAGTACCAATCTTACCCCACAAGGTCCGCCAAAAGTGGCTTAGGAATTTACTGTCTCTGTCACTTACAATGCTCCTAGGCAGTCCATGGAGTCTCACAATCTCCTTGAAGAACAAGTCAGCCACGTGACAAGCATCATCTACCTTTTTGCAAGGTAGGAAATGTGCCATCTTAGAAAACCTGTCAACAACAACAAACACAGAATCCTTTCCACTCTTTGTTCTAGTCAATCCCAAAACAAAGTCCATAGAAATGTCAATACAAGGATGTTCGGGAATAGGCAAAGGGGTATATAATCCATGAGGCTTAACTTTGGATTTAGCCTTTTTACAAACAATACAACGATCACAAAATTTTTGCACATCACGCTTCATATGTGGCCAATAAAAATGTTCTTGCAAAATTTCCAAAGTCTTTAGAACCCCAAAATGTCCCATTAAACCCCCTTCATGTGATTCACTCACAAGCAACTCTCTTATGGAACACCTAGGCACACACAATTTATTTGCTTTAAACAAAAATCCATTATGCCTATAGTAACCATTTTCAGATAATTTTTCACATGCAGCAAAAATTTTAGCAAAGTCCACATCTGTCTCATACATATCCCTCAAAGATTCAAGACCAAACAATTTAGTTTCAAGTACAGAAAGTAATGTATGCCTCCTAGAAAGTGCATCAGCCACTACATTCCCTTTCCCCTTTTTATGTTTGATGACATATGGAAATTGCTCTAGAAATTCTACCTACTTAGCATGTCTTTTACTAAGCTTACCCTGTCCTTTTAAGTACTTTAAGGACTCATGATCACTATGAATGACAAACTCTTTGGGTAAAAGGTAATGTTGCCAAGTCTTTAAAGCTCTAACCAAAGAATATAATTCTTTATCATAGGTTGAATAGCTAAGGGCAGCCCACTTAGTTTTTCACTAAAATATGCAATTGGATGTCCTTCTTGCAATAAAACAACCCCAATACCCACATTGGATGCATCACACTCAACCTCAAATGATTTTGAAAAATTAGGCATAGCAAGAATGGGTGCATTAGTTAATTCATGCTTGAGAGCAACAAATGCCTCTTCTTGTTTTTCACCCCACTTGAATCCTACGTTTTTCTTAGTAACTTCATTTAAAGGTGCAGACAAGGTACTAAAATCTTTAACAAATCTCCTATAGAAACTTGCTAGCCCATGAAATCCCCTCACCTCACTCACAGTCTTAGGTATGGCCATTCTTGGATGGCCTTGACCTTTTCCACATCTACTTGTACCTCTTTTAGCGCTAATAACATATCCAAGGAATACCACATGATCAGAATAAAAGATGCATTTCTCCAAATTAGCATACAATTGCTATTTTCTACGCACATTCAAAACAGATTGCAAATGCTCAACATGTAAATCAAGACTAGCGCTATATATAAGAATATCATCAAAGTATACCACAACAAACTTGCCAATAAACTCCCTAAGAACATGGTTCATCAATCTCATGAAGGTACTAGGTGCATTAGTCAAACCAAAGGGCATAACTAACCACTCATACAAACCATACTTTGTTTTAAATGCAGTCTTCCATTCATCTCCTTCTCTAATTCTAATTTGGTTGTATCCACTTTTCAAATCAATTTTAGAGAACACACATGAACCATACAGTTCATCAAGAAGATCATCTAACCTGGGAATTGGATGCCTATACTTGATGGTGATGTTGTTTATAGCCCTACAATCCGAACACATTCTCCATAAGCCATCCTTCTTGGGTACTAGGATGACTGGTACAACACATGGACTCATGATATTTCTCACCCAACCTTTGCTCATGAGTTCAGCCACACCAATGTCTTTCAATCTCCTTAGTCTCTTGTGGGTTGTTTCTATATGCGGGCCTATTGGGTAAAGAAGCTCTTGGAATGAGATCAATGTGATGCTCAATCCCCCTCAATGGTGGCAAGCCATCCGGTACACTTGTTGGAAAAATATCTTGATAATCCTACAAAAGAGACTTAATACAAGAAGGCAATTCAGACTTATCAAATTGGTTAGCATACAAAATTTGACTTTGAAAAAACATTAAATAGAGGGGTTGCCTTGTGCAAAGCACCCTCTTTACCTCCTTTTCTCTTACTAAACAAAGATGTTTGCCCTCAAGTGTTTCACTCTTTTCTGTTTCACTCTTTCTTTTTTCACTCTTTCTCTTTTCACTCTTTCTTCAATCAAGTGTTTCACTCTTCCTCTCTATTGCTATTTTTTCTCTCATTCTCACTTGATCCTCACACACCTCTTTAGGGCTCAATGGTTTGAGTATAATTTTTTTATCTTGATGCATAAAAGAGATCTTGTTGGAATAGCCATCATGAATGGCTCTAGTATCAAATTGCCAAGGCCTCCCCAAAAGTATGTGGCTGGCCTCCATTGGAACTACATCACATAACACCTTATCCTTGTATTTCCCAATTGCAATATCCACTTCTACTTGCTGCCTTACTTGTACCTCACCATCTTCACTAAGCCATTGAAGTTTGTATGGTCTAGGATGTGTTTTAGTGGCTAAATTTAGCTTTGACACTAACCTAGCACTAGCCACATTGGTGCAACTCCCTCCATCAATAATCACCATGCATACCTTCTCGTCGATAGAACATCTAGTGTGGAAAATGTTCTCTCTTTGACTCTCATCCAAAGGCTTTAATTGACTACCCAACAACCTCCTAATCATTAACAAGTCTCCCTCCGTAGCCTCCAACTCTTCTCCACTTTCAAATTCTTCCTCTCCCTCACTAGCTTCAGATTGACTTGTGTACTCTCCATTATCTTTGAGAAGAATTGTCTTCTTTGTAGGACATTCATAGGCATAATGACCCATGCCCAAACACTTGAAACACTTCACTTCCCTAGTTCTCTTTGATGGATGATCAGCTTGTTTTTGAGGTGCTTTTCTCCGGTTAGAAAATGAAGCATTGCTAGAGGAGGTATCCCCTTCTTTGTTGATTCTATCCTTCCAATTTGGAGGGTTATAGCTAGTAGAACTCTTCCTCACTGTACTTCTTCTCTTTAGTTGTTGTTCTACTTGAACTGCCTTGTGCAAAAGATCTTCCATCTCTACAAATTCCTGCAACTCTACTACATCTCTAATGTTATTATTTAAACCATTAAGAAAGCGAGCCATAGTTACCTTAACATCTTCTTCAATTTTGGCTTGGATGATTAACACTTCCATCTCCTTGTCCCCCAAAGGGTGATTTTAATAAATATCCAAATATTATATTTGGACTAAGGGTCAAATTGGTTATTTTTCTTACATCTCCGCCCCCCGGAGCCCATGTATCATATATACCTCCAAAATAAAGAGCCTTGAATACTAGAAGAAAAGCACCTATACCTAACAAAATTAAGTGAATACCTAAAATTGTAGTCATTTTATTTCTATCTTTCCATACATAACCGAAGAATGGAAAAGATTGTTCAAGAGTCTCAGGTCCCAGAAGTGCATGATAAATACCCCCAAAGCCCAATACTGCAGAGGAAATTAAGTGAAGTACTCCAGACACAAAGTATGGAAAGGTGTCTATAACTTCCACCCCCTTGCTTCCTTGATACAAATTCTGCAGTTTGAGTTTCAAGTCTCTATGAAATCTAGATGGTACGTATCGCTTCCTCATAATTCCCTTCATTTCAGCCCAAGTGTCCACCATAGGCTCTTCGTTTCTTATTCTCTCCCTCTGCAACTTATTCCACCATATGAGTGCATAGTCGAAAATTCAGCCAAGAGCAAGTCTTACCTTTTGGTCCTCACTATAATTATTACAAGAGAACACATGTTCAATTTTGAGCTCCCACTCCAAATATGCCTCTGGATCACTCCTACCCTTGAAAGGTGGTACATTCAACTTGATTCCTTCTATTCTTGCCTCATTCCTATTCGGTCCCACTCCTCCTCCAGGTGGTCTTCTATTCTCCAATTGGTCTATCCTCTCATGGAAATCATCATGTTGTTGTTTCATCAATCTCTCCAAATGTTGAGACATTGCAGTCATTTGCATCCGAAGGTCGTTGTTATTATTTTCTGCTGCCATTGACAAACAAACAAATCAAACGTAACAAGAAAATAATATAATTACTGTTTGTTGAACCTTACCCACTCAAGTGTTTGCACACAATTAGGCTTTTTTTCTATAATAATCACTCTTGCCTTTTTCCACTCGTTCTCTGACTAAAGGTCCTTAAAAGAATCCAAACAATCTATTATCAAGAATCACCTTTGAAAATAACAATTAGAAAGATATTTTTTTTTATTTGGAAACTGAACAGAAAGTAGCAAAGAACAATTTTCCTACCAATAGAAAAACAAGGAAAGCACGAATGGTAAGGGAAGACAAACAATTACCACTTAGAAATATTGTCAAACAAATAATTTGCACTGGATTTAAACAAGAAAACTAAGAATATATATTTTGTTTGATCAATTTCATTTTCTCTTTTTTTACTTCGTTTTTTTTCGGCAACTTTCTTTTTTTTCAGATTTTTTTCGTTTTTTTTTTTGCTTTTTTTTTTTTTTTTTTTTTTTTTTTTTTTTTTTTTTTAAATAAAATAAGATGAATGGATAGTACCAGTGAACAGTAACGCGCGATGAATAGTAACACAGGATGAATCCTACCGATGAAACCGTGCTCTGAATACCAGATGATATGATCTTAACCCATAACTAATAGAATACTCGATGTTTGGGAATTAGGGTTTGAAGACGGCTGAAATTTGAGAACTATTTTATATAATAAAAATGCAAAATAACAAATAAAGATAGATATGAAAAGGAAGGCGTCACACAAACAAGAATGTTTGACAAGCCAAGGATGATCGTCACACAAGAATTGAAGAATTCCTGATAAGATCGAGGATGCAAGGAAGAATCCTAGCAGAGCTTAAACTCACCAAATATCAAATTGAATTATGATCTGCCTCCGTTCTCAATTCCTATAAGTTTAATACTAATTTGGTTTACCTAATACGAAATGGACCTATAAGTAAATGGGCCTTGTACGAAATTTTTTATTTTAAAGTCTATTACAAAATAAATAGGCCTCCTAGTCCACCAGGCAAACTATACATGTTATCAGCTTCCGTGTTTGTTGGGCCGCTAACAATTCAGTCTCAAGCACATGGGCCACCTTGAGTTGTAATGCTTCTTGGGCCTTTCTGAATCTGCTCCTAGTCATGGGTCCAATCATTTCATGGATTGGGTCTTGGTTTTGATTCTTCTCATCATGGGCCTCATACTCTTGGGTCTTGATATCCTCATCACGTATGATGCAGAACAGAACAAGTGCAGTATAATGTATCATGCAAAACAGAACACATGCAGTATAACTTATGAAGCAGAATAGAATAGATGGATGTATGATGCTGAACATATGCAGTGTATCGTATGAATCGAACAGATATATTATAACGTATGATGCAGAACAAAACGGATGGAGTATAATGTATGATGAAGAACTTATGCAGTATGTCGCATGAACAGAACACATGTAGTCTAACCTCTGATGCAGAACAGAACAAGTGCAGTATAATGTATGATGCAAAACCAATGTAGTATAACGTATGATGCATAACAGAATAGATGCAATATATCATAAGATGCAGAACAGATTCAATGTAACGTATGATGCAGAACAAATGCAGTATAACGTTTGAATAGAATAGATGCAGTATAACATATGATGCAGAGCAGAACAAATGGAGTATAATGTATGATACAGAACAGAATAGATTAATAACGTATTATGCAGAACAGAACAAATGGAATATATTATATGATGCAGAACAAAACAAATGGAGTATATTGTATGATGCAAAAGATAACAGATGCAATATAGCTTATGATGTTGAACAGAATGGATGGAGTATATTGTATGATGTAGAACATATGCATTATATCATATGAACATAACAGATGTAATATAATGTATGATGCAAAACAGAACAAATGGAGTATGAGGTATGATGCAGAACATATACATTATATCGTATGAACATAACAGATATAGTATAATGTATGATGCAGAACAGAACAAGTGCAGTAGAACGTATGATGTTAAGCAGAACAGATGCAGTATAACGTGTGATGCAGAACAGAACAGATGGAATATATTGTATGATGTAGAACATATGCAGTATATGGTATGAACAGAACATATGTATTATATAACGTATGATGTAGAACAGAACAGATGGAGTATAATGTATGATGAAGAACATATGCAGTATGTCGTATGAAAAGAACACATATAGTCTAACGTATGATGTAGAACAAAACAAGTGCAGTATGAGATTTGATGTAAAACAAATGTAGTATAACGTATGACGCACAACAGAACAGATGCAATATAACATAAGATACAGAACAGATTTAGTGCAACGTATGATGCAGAACAAATGAAGTATAACGTATGAACAAAATAGATGCAGTATATCATATTATGCAAAATAGAACAGATGGAGTATAATGTATGATACAGAACAGAACAGATTCAGTATAACATATGATTCAAAACAGAACAAATGGAGTATATTGTATGATGCAGAACATATGCAGTATATCGTATGATGCAAAACAAAACAAATGTAGTAGAACATATGATGATGAACATATGCAGTATATCGTATGAACAGAACACATGCAGTCTAACATATGATGTAGAGCAGAAAGAGTACAATATAATGTATGATGCAAAACAGATGTAGTATAACATATAATGCACAACAGAACAGATGCAGTGTAACATATGATACAGAACAGATTCAGTGTAACGTATGATGCAGAACAAATGCAGTATAACATATGAATAGAATAGATGCAGTATAACATATGATGCAGAACAGAACAGATAGAGTATAATGTATGATGCAGAACATAATAGATGCAATATAGCGTATGATGCATAATAGAATATATGGAGTATATTGTATGATGCAGAACAGAATACATGTAGTATAACGTATGATGCATAACAGAACATATAGAGTATAATGTATGATGCAAAACATATGCAGTATATCGATGAACAGATAGAACAGAACAAGTGCAGCGTAACGTATAATGTAAAACAGTGGCGGTATAACGTATGAACAAAATAGATGCAGTATAACATATGATGCAGAACAAAACAGATGGAGTATAATGTATGATACAAAATAGAACAGATGCAGTATAACGTATGATGCTGAACAGAACAAATGGAGTATATTGTATGATGTAGAACATATGTAGTATATCGTACAAACAGAACAGATTTAGTATAACATATGATGCAGAATAGAGCAGATGTAGTATAACGCATGATGCAAAACATATTTAGTATATCGTATGAACAGAACAGATGTAGTATAACGTTTGATGCAGAACAGAACAAGTGCAGTATAACGTACAATGGAAACTTGAACAGATGAAGTATAAGTTGTGATGCAGAACGAAACAGATGGATTATAATGTATGATGCAGAACATATGCAGTATATCGTATGAACAGAACACATGTAGTCTAACATATGATGCAGAACAGAAAAATTGTAGTAAAACATATGATGCAGAATAGAGCAGATGCATTTAACATATGATGCATAATAGATACAGTGTAACGTATGATGCAGAAAAGATGCAATATAATGGATGAACAAAATAGATGTAGTTTAACATATTATGCAGAATAGGAGAGTTGGAGTATAATATATGATGCAGAACACAATAGATGCAATATGGTGTTTGATGCAGAACAGAACAGATGAAGTATATTGTATGATACAGAACATAAATATTATATAGTTTGAACAGAACACATGTAGTGTAACGTATGATGTAGAACAGAACAACTGGAGTATAATGTACGATGCAGAACATATGTAGTATATCGTATGAACAGAATAAATGTAGTATAACGTATGATGCAGAATAGAACAAGTGCAGTATAACGTATAATGTAAAACAGTTGCAATATAACGTATGATGCAGAACAGAATAGATGGAGTATAATATATTATGCAGAACAGTACAGATGCAGTATAGCCTATGATGTAGAACAGAATAAATGGAGAATATTGTATGATGCAGAACATATGTAGTATATCGTATAAACAGAACAAATGTAGTATAACGTACGATGCAGAACAGAACTGAAGGAGTATATAGTGTATGATGCAAAACATATGCAGTATATCGTATGAACAGTATAGATGTAGTATAACATATGATGGAGAACAGAACAAGTGCAATATAATGTATAATGTAAAACAGATGCAGTATAACGTATGATGTAGAACAGAACAGATGCAGTATAACATATGATGTAGAACAGATGCAGTGTAACGTATGATGCAGAATAGATGCAGTATTACGTATGATGCAGAACAGATGCAGTATAACATACGATGCAGAACAGAATAGATGGAGTATAATGTAAGAAAAGAACAGATATAGTATAATGTATGATGCAGAACAGAACAAATGGAGTATTATGTATGATACAGAATAGAACAGATGCAGTATAACGAATGATGTAGAACAGAACAAAAGAAGTATATTGTATGATGCAGAACATATGTAGTATATCGTACGAACAGAATAAATGTAGTGTAACGTATGATGGAGAACAGAACAGATAGAGTATAATGTATGATGCAGAACATATGCAGTATATTGTATGAACAAAACAGATGTACTATAACGTATGATGTAGAACAGAACAAGTGCTTTATAAGGTATGATACAAAAACATAACAGATGTAGTATAACGTATGATGCAGAACAGAACATATGAAGTATAATGTATGATGCAGAACATATGCAGTATATTGTAAGAAAAGAACAGATGTATTATCACGTTTGATGCAAAATTGAACAGATGTATTATAACGTTTAATGTATGATGAAGAACACATGTAGTCGAACGTATTATGCAGAACAGAACAATTGCAGTATAACATATTATGCAAAACAAATGTAGTATAATGTATGATATAGAACATAACAGATGCAGTTTAACAACATATAATGCAGAATAGATGCAATATAACGTATGATGCAGAACATATGCAGTATAACGGATGAGCAGAAAAGATGTAGTATAACGTATGATGCAGAACACAAGTGCACTATTACGTATAATGTAAAACAAATGTTGTATAACGTAAGATGCAAAACATAACAGATGCAATAAATCATATGATGCAGAACAGAACAGATGGAGTATAATGTGTGGTAGAGAACAGAATAGATGCAATATAACGTATGATTCAAAACAGAACAAATGGAGTATATTGTATGATGCAGAACATATGCAATATATCATATGAACAGAAAAGATGCAGTATAACATATGATGCAGAACAGAGCAGATGGAGTATAATATATGATACAGAATAGAACAAATGCAGTATAACGTATGATGCAGAACATAATAGATGGAGTATAATGTATGATGCAGAACATATGCAGTATATCGTTTGAACAGAACAGATGTATTGTAACGTATGATGCATAATAGAACAAATGCAGTACAACGTATGATGCAGAATAGAACATATGCAGTATAACCTCCGATGTAGAACAAAACAGATGGAGTATAATGCATGATGCAGAACAGAACAGATGTAATATAGCGTATGATGTAGAACAGAACAGGTGGAGTATATTATATGATGCAGAACATATGAAGTATATCGTATGAACAGAACAGATGTAGTATATCATACGAAGCATAACAGAATAGATGGAGTATAATGTATGATGCAGAACATATGCAGTATATCATATGAACAATATAGATATAGTATAACATATGATGCAGAACAGAACAGATGGACTATAACGTATTATACAGAACAGAACAGATGTAGTATAATGTATGATGCAGAACAGAACAAATGGAATATATTGTATGATGCAGAATATATGCAGTATATCGTATGAACAGAACAAATATAGTATAACATACGAAGCAGAACTGAACTGATGGAGTATAACGTATTGTGCAGAAAAGAAGAAGTGTCGTATAACGTATAATGTAAAATTGATGTTGTATAACGTAAGATGCAGAACATAAGATTTGCAATATAACATATGATGCAGAACAGATGGAGTGTAACGTGTAATGCAGAACAAACGTAGAAACGTATGAATAGAATAGATGTAGTATAACATAAGATGCAGAACAGAGTTGATGGAGTATAATATATGATATAGAACAGAACAGATGCAATATAACATATGATGCAGAACAGAACAGATGGAGTAATGTATGATGCAGAACATATGCAGTATATCGTATGAAAAGAACAGATGTATTATAATGTATGATGCAAAATAGAACTGATGCAGTACAACGTACGATACATAGTAGAATAGATGCAGTATTACTTTTGATGCAGAACAGAACAGATGTAGTGTAATGTATGATGCAGAACAGAACAGATGCAGTATTACGTTTGATGCAGAACAGAACATATGGAGTATATTGTATGGTGCATAACATATTCACTATATCGTATGAACAGAACAAATGTAGTATAACGTATGACGCAGAACATAACAAGTGCAGTATAACGTACGATGTAAAACAGAATAGATGTTGTACAACATCCTAACCAGAACACAGCAGATGGAGTATAATGTGTGATGCAGAACATATGCAGTATATCATTTTAACAGAACAGATGTATTGTAACGTATGATGCATAACAGAACAAATGCAGTACAACGTATGATGCAAAATAGAACATATGCAGTATAACCTCGATGTAGGAACAGAACAGATGGAGTATAATGCATGATGCAGAATATAACAAATGCAGTATAGCGTATGATGCAGAACAGAACAGATGAAGTATATTGTATGATGCAGAACATATGTGGTATATCATATGAACATATCAGATGTAGTATATCGTATGAAGCATAACAGAAAAGATGGAGTATAATGTATGATGCAGAACATATGCAGTATATCATATGAACAATATAGATGTAGTATAACATATGATGCAGAACAGAACAGATGGACTATAACGTATTATACAGAACAAAACACATGTAGTATAATGTATTATGTAGAACAGAACAAATGGAGTATATTGTATGATGCAGAATATATGCAGTATATCGTATGAACAGGGCAGATATAGTGTAACGTATGAAGCAGAACAGAACAAATAGAGTAGAACGTATTATGCAGAAAACAAGAAGAGTCGTATAACGTATAATGTAAAATAGATGTTGTATAACATAAGATGCAGAACATAAAATTTGCAATATAACATATGATGCAGAACAGATGGAGTGTAGCGTATAATGCAGAACAAATGTAGTAACGTATGAACAAAATAGATGCAGTATAACATATGATGCAAAACAGAGCAGATGGAGTATAATATATGATATAGAGCAAAACAGAACAGATACAGTATAACGTATGATGCAGAACAAAATATAAGGAGTATAATGTATGATGTAGAACATATGCAGTATATCGTATGAATAGAATAGATGTATTATAACGTATGATGCAAAATAGAACATATGCAGTACAATGTATGATGGAGAATAGAAAAGATGTACTATAACTTATGATGCAGAACAGAACAAATGGAGTATAATGTATGATGCAAAACAAAATAGATGCAGTATAACATATGATGTAGAACAGAACAAATGAAGTATAATATGTGACACAGAACAAATGCAGTATATCGTATGACAGAATAGATGTATTATAACGTATGATACAAAATAGAATTGATGCAGTACAACGTATGATACATAATAGAATAGATGCAGTATTACTTTTGATGCAGAACAGAATAGATGTAGTGTAATGTATGATGCAAAATAGAACCGATGCAGCATAGCGTATGATGCAGAACAGAACATACAGAGTATATTGTATGATGCGTAACATATGCACTATATCGTATGAACAGCACAAATGTACTATAACGTATGATGCAAAATAGAACAAGTGTAGTATAACGTACGATATAAAACTAAACAGATGCAGTATAATGTCTGAAGTAGAACAGAGCAGATGGAGTATAATGTGTGATGCAGAACATATGCAGTATATCATTTGAACAGAACAAATGTATTGTAACGTATGATGCATAACAAAACAAATGCAGTACAAGTATGATGCAGAATAGAACATATGCAGTATAACCTCTGATGTAGAACAAAACAGATGGAGTATAATGCATATTGCAGAACAGAACAAATGCAGTATAGCATATAATGTAGAACAGAACAGATGAAGTATATTGTATGATGCAGAACATATGTAGTATATCGTATGAACAGAAGAGATGTAGTATATCGTACGAAGCATAACAGAAAAGATGGAGTATAATGTATGATGCAAAACATATGCAGTATATCATATGAACAATATAGATGTAGTATAACATATGATACAGAATAGAACAGATGGACTATAACGTATTATACAGAACGAAACAGATGCAGTATAATGTATGATGCAGAACAGAACAAATGGAGTATATTGTATGATGCATAATATATGCAGTATATCGTATGAACAGAACAAATATAGTATAACGTACGAAGCATAACAGAACAGATGGAATATAACGTATTATGCAGAAAAGTAGAAGTGTCGTATAACGTATAATGTAAAACAGATGTTGTATAACGTAAGATGCAGAACATAAGATATGCAATATAACATATGATGCAGAACAGATGGAGTGTAACGTATAATGCAGAACAAATGTAGTAATGTATGAACAAAATAGATGCAGTATAACATATGATGCAGAACAGAGCAGATGAAGTATAATATATGATACAGTATAGAACAGATGCAGTATAACGTATGATGCAGAACAGAACAGATGGAGTATAATGTATGATGCAGAACATATGCAGTATATCGTATGAATAGAACAGATGTATTATAACGTATAATGCAAAATAGAACATATGCAGTACAATGTATGATGGAGAATAGAACAGATGTAGTATTACTTATGATGCAGAACATAAGAAATGGAATATAATGTATGATGCAAAACCAAATAGATGCAATATAACGTATGATGCAGAACAGAATAGATGAAGTTTAATATGTGACGTAGAACATATGTAGTATATCGTATGAACAGAACAGATGTATTATAACGTATGATGCAAAATAGAACTGATGCAGTACAACGTATGATACATAATAGAATAGATGCAGTATTACTTTTGATGTAAAACAGAACAGATGTAGTGTAATGTATGATGCAGAACAGAACAGATGCAGTATAGCGTATGATGCAGAACAAAACATATGGAGTATATTGTATGATGCATAACATATGCACTATATCGTATGAACAGAACAGATGTAGTATAGCGTATGATGCAAAACAGAACAAGTGCAGTATAACGTACGATGTAAAACAGAACAACTGCAGTACAATGTCTGAAGAAGAACATAACAGATGGAGTATAATGTGTGATGCAGAACATATGCCGTATATCGTTTGAATAGAACAGATGTATTGAAACGTATGTTGTATAACAAAACAAATGCAGTACAACGTATGATGCTAAATAGAACATATGCAGTATAACCTCTGATGTAGAACAGAATATGTTGGACTTAAAGCTTGAAGATGCTTTGGAGTCTCTCTTGTTGTTTTGCTTTTGATGTTTATGTAATTTTGGTTTTCTTAGATGAATTGTAATTAGGAGTTTCCTATGTATTGATTATTTAGTTTAGGCATGTATGTGGTTGTTCTTTGTGTGAATACCCTGGAGAGCTTGGGAATCTAGTGTGATTTCTCATGTATCAAATGTTTGATTTCCCACTCAAACTTGTTTTGAAAATGTCTTTGGTAACCAACTGAGGTAATAGATTAACAACAGTAGGTAGTTAACTACCAACAGCAGGTAATCAACTACCAACAGTAGGTAACAGAGTGTGGAAATTCATTTGTTACTGGAGTAATCGATTACCCCCTCGGGTTAATCGATTACCATGGCTAAAAATCACCCTGGAAACCTTTGTTCACTGGTTTAATTGATTACCAACCCCTGGCAGTCGATTACCCCTATCAGAAAAACATTAAGTTGCTCAAATTGAGTTTTTAATTGAATATATAAATACTCTTTTCTCAAAAATTAACATAAGATCTTGGAACATAAGTTTTAGAACAGTTCATACACTTTCAAATTCTCTCTAAACTGAGTTTATCATTTTTTTCCAAGAAACCCATAAAGAACTTCAAGAGTTTATCAAGTTTTCATAAAGAAAGGGCAAAACTTGATCTTTTCCGATTGGGTGGTATTCATTGTGTTTTCTTTTGTGATCGGATCTACACTCGGGTGTTTTCTAAAGCGATCTTTTGTTTACCTTTTGATTTCTGGGTTGTTACTCTAGGAGAGAGGTCTCTCTGGATAGAGTAAAGGACTTTGAGAAGTGTGTTCTCAAAGGTTTGATCTTGGGTGTTCCAAGGTCAGGGAAGAACTGTTCTTTGGGTTAAGGACAGGTTTTGGGGTGTTTTGATTTCGTTTTTGTGTTGCTTGTTGCGAGTGAATGTAAAAGAACACAAAAGGGATCATTTGATAGTGGAAAACCGATCACAACGGTTGTTGGGTTGGGGAAATTTGGATGTAAGCGGGGGCGAACCAGTATAAATCACTATGCACTCTTCTTCTTCCTTCTTCTCTTTACCATTTACCATTAATTGCTGTTATAACTGTTTAATTTCTGCAATTGGCTTGGTAATTGACTTGGTAATTAACTTCGGTAATTGACTCGTAATCAACTAAAACGGAGCAGGTTAGATCTTGATATTGATTACGTTGTATATTGATTACTAACGTGTTTTGATTTTTCCTTTTGGTATTTCCATTTGTGTATCTTTGATATTTCTCGCTTATCTGTCTCAATTATCGATAGGTAATCAAGAATAGTTTTGTTTGAATTAAAAGGAAATAGAAATTCGCGAAAATTGGGCTATAGTGGAACTAGAATCTATTCACCCCCCTCTAGATTCACACATAGGGACCAACAATTGGTACGAGCTTTATCTAGTAGGTTGCTCTAGATTTTGATCCATAGTTCCTTAGAATGGCCGGTAATCAATTACCATTCACTGAAGGTGCCTCTATTAACAAACCTCCTCTGTTTTGTGGTGATAACTATCCTTTTTGGAAAGTGATGATGAAAATCTTTATGGAGTCTGTACATAGAAGCATTTGGCAAGCGGTTGTGGTGATTTCAAGGTCCCCACATACATAGAAAATGGGAATGAGATTGAAAAACCATTTGAGAGATGGGAACAAGAAGAAATTAGGAGAGTTGAAAATGATGCAAAAACTTTAAATATCATACATTCTGCTTTGAATTAGGTTGAATTTTTCAGAATTTCAGCTTGCAACACAACAAAGAAGCTTGGGATCTAATAAGGGTCACACACGAAGGAACCATTGAAGTACGAAGGGCAAGAAAGAATACCTTGATCCAAGAATACGAAACCTTTAGAATGGCACAAGGTGAGTAGTGTGATGGATATGCGAAACGTTTCACACACATCGTGAACCATCTCAAAGGACTTGGTAAGATCTTCGTTGAGGAAGAAGTCAATGTGAAGGTCTTGAAATCGTTGAGCGAGAAAATGGCAACCAACTGTCACAAGCAATCATTGAATCAAAGAACCTAGCCTTGATGACAAGTGCAGAGTTATTTGGTAAGTTGAGGGAATATGAAATGGATATGTCCGTATTCTTTGATGAGGAACAAAAAGATAAGAAAGCCAAAGGTCTAGCACTCAAGATGGAAGACACAACTAGTGAGAGCGATGCATCAAGTTGTGGTAGTGAATCGAACGAGGGAAAATATGAATCTCATGGTAAGAAAATTCAAAAAGTTCATGAAGAGGAACAATGATAAAAGGAGATTCAACAATTCCAGAAAAAGCTTCAAGAGGAATGAGAGTTCATCTTCAAAGGTCACTTGTTATGAGTGTGGAAAAATGGGTCACTACAAATCGGAGTGCCCCAACATGAAGAAAGGTAACAGCAGTGAGCCTAGAAGAGTAGAACATGAAGAAAGACCCAAGAAGGACAGATTTCGCAAGAAAAAGGCATACATAGCTTGGGAAGAAAATGATTCCTCAACCTCTAGTGGAAGTGATAATGAAGAAGCAAATTTGTGTCTCATGGCTAATCCAACATCCGATGATGAGGTAAGTGATTCCGATTCATCTACTTTTGACTATGATGAGCTGCAAACTGCTTTTTGTGAACTTTACAAGGAAGCTGAAAAACTAGGCAAGTTGAACAAGGTTTTGAAAAACAAAATTACTGATTTGGAAAATGATATTTCTGTTTTGAAAACTGATGTTCAAAGTTTGAAAAAGGAAAATGATATCTTGAAACTACCCTGTTCAAAGTGTAAGTCTTTTGATGACTCCTTGAAAAAGAATAACATGAAGTTCTTTGCATTTAAACAAACCAGCAAAAACAGAACTTTCTCATGTAGTTATTGTATGAAACCTGGACATAACTCTTATAATTGCATGATTAGAAAGGAAGAAATAACTAGTGGATTGTTTAAATGGATTAGGAAAGATAGTCACAGCTCTAACACTAATGGACCCAACAAGACTTGGGTACCAAAAACAAAGTGATATCTTTTTCTATGTAGGTGTGCTTGAGAGCCAAACACTCAACTTGGTATTTGGATAGCGGCTGCTCAAGACATATGACAGGCAACAAGAGCAATTTTATCTCCTTTAAATCAAAAGAATCTGGTTCAGTAGTGTATGGAGATAACAACAAAGGGAAAATATCTTGGGTATAGGTGCGGTTGGAGACAAATCCAACTGTGATTGAAGATGTACTGCTTGTGGAAGGTTTGAAATTCAATCTTCGAGTATTAGCCAACTATGCGACAAAGGCTATCAAGTATCATTCGATAATGGTTCTTTGCTGCAATATCGATAGCTTGATGACTGAGTGAGGTATTAATGGTCGGTAAGAGACATGGTAACATCTACATCCTTGAACTTGATCATACATCATCATATCATGCATGTCTTATGTCAAACGATGATTTATCATGGCTTTGGCATAGACGTATAGCTCATATTGATGTTCATCAGTTGAATAAGCTTTCATCTAAGAACCTAGTACAAGGGTTACCTAACTTGAAGTTCAAAAGAGAAGGCCTATGTGATGCATGCGAGAAGGGCAAGCGTCTAAAGCTCCTTTAAAACCAAAAATGTTGTTTCAACTTCTAGACCACTTGAGCTACTGCACATGGATCTCTTTGGTCCATCTAGAACAACTAGTTTGGGTGGAAACCTATATGGACTGGTTTTAGTAGATGATTTCTCTTGTTTTGCTTGGGTTGCATTTATACCAAATAAAGACAAGACCTTCAAAGTTTTTAAAACTCTTGCCAAAAGGATACAAAACGAAAAAGATTTGAAAATCAAGTCTCTTAGAAGTGATCATGGAGGGGAATTTGAAAATGAACCTTTTGAAAAATTTTGTGAAAAATATGGAATCGATCACAACTTTTCCGCTCCAAGAACTCCGCAACAAAACAGGGTTGTTGAGAGGAAAAACAGATCCTTAATAGAACTAGCTAGAACTATGTTAAGTGAGAGTGCCTAAACACTTTTTGATGCGGTTTCTTGCTTGCTATGTTCTAAAAGAATTGTGATTCGTCCCTTTTTAAAGAAAACCCCCTATGAACTCTATAAGGACAAGAAACCCAATATTTCTCATTTTAGAGTATTCGGGTGCAAATGTTTTGTTCTGAATAATGGCAAAGAGCCACTTGGAAAGTTTGACGCCAAGGCGGATGAGGGTGTGTTTATTGGGTATTCATCAACAAGTAAAGCATACAGAGTTTTCAATAAAAGGAGAATGTGCATTGAAGAATCTGTACACGTAAAGTTTGATGAATCTAATAATCACCAAAAGGGAAGTGTTTTTGTTGATGATGATGAGATTACAGGTGAAGACAGCAACATCAAACCACAATTACAGCAAAATACACCAACCAATTCTCATGACCTGCCAAGAGAATGGAGGAAACCAAGAGACTTATCTCTTGACAACATCATTGGTGACATCCATAAGGGAGTATCCACAAGATCCTCTCATAATATGTTCTGTGATGATTATGCATTTGTATCTCAATTTGAACCCTCTTGTGTTGATGATGCTATAAATGATGAATTTTGGATGAATGCTATGCATGAGGAGTTAAATCAATTTAAAAGGAATGACGTTTGGGAGTTAGTGTAACACCCCCCTCTTATTTACTTATTTTACTTATATTTTGTAATTTAAAGTGGTTAATGATGTAGTAGATAAAAAAGAGATTTAGAAAACAACACTTTTATTACATAAGTTTTAAAGTTCATTACAACCAGATTACATAACTTTGCCCTATTATTATTTTACATAACTACCTTTCTACTACCTTAGAACATTTACTCAACACTTCTACACGCAAAACATAGCAAGCATCTTCACAACAAGATAGTAGCAACAACCAGTGCAAAACAGTGACAACTTCTCAATCCTGCAAATCTGCTCCCTCGAACGTTGTTCGAGATCATCACAGGTGTTAAAAACACAAAACGCAAGGGTGAGCTTTCCTTAAACAATGATCACAAACAATAATTTTAACTATAGTAAAACTTTTGAAATTAAGTGAAACTATTCATAAAACAATCTAAAATATTCTTCAAGATTTCTTTTATAATATTTATTATTTTAAAACCTGTGTAAAAACAAACCTTTAGTTCAAATCACAAATTAAGATAACTAACCACATTAAAACGAATAAGCCATTTATCACAATACATAATTTACCATGAATTCCACTGAATCATATATTCAATTAACACACAACCACTATTGTATGCTCCTAGTGCTATATGATGCATGCACCTTCACCATGCATTTTTACTCTTCACTCGAAATGCAATGTGGCGCCCTCCACTGAAAATAGCCTGGGGCATCTGATTCTCACTCTCAATCGGACCCACCGAGGAGGTAGACACTCCGTAATTTGTCGAGTTCCTCGGTGTCCGGCAGGACCTCCCTCACAACATGTGATCATCATGAGCAGGGCAATTTCCCCACCAAGAGAACCCCCCAGTCCACGACATTCCACTCACTCAGACGGGAATCCGTGACTTACGGACTTGGTCTACTACTATCCAGTCATCAATGCAACATGTTCTAGGACCTTGAATTGTATAATGACCTTCATCATATTTTAAGTATTGACCTTTCCACCAGGTCATCTTCATCTCACCTCATTCTAAGTATTGCCCATTCACCAAGCAATCTTAGAAAACTGCCTCTCCACTAGGCATTTCCAATCGGTCATTAAACAATTCAAGTCCATCTTCATTTCAATGCAACCATGCATGTCACCATTTACTCACATCCAATTCACCAAGTAATTGTATATCAAGCACAAAACAAGTCATACTTTGATGTATAATCAAACAACCACATTTACCACCATCAATATGTGTTATATTAAATTATTCAGTATGTTAATATTCAAAAGAGGTTTCATCAAAAGAGGAAAGATTGAAGTTGTTCATAGAAGTCAAAAGCTTAATATACATAAGAAAGGTTTCCATTTCATTTATTATTATTATTTTTTATTTTTTTTTATAAAGTAGTCATAGTATTCAGAGAAATAGTTGAAAGAGGAAAACAACTTCAAAATAATCATTCAAAGGGTAAAGAAAACACAATCTTAAAGAATTGAAAGGAGTGTAAGAAAGATGAAGAAAAGAAACATCAAGGATTCAAAGAAAGATAATGGAACAACCAAAGAAAGAGAGTAAAAGTAGTAAGAGAATCAAAGAATAGAAAAAAGGATAAGGAAAGATCCCCTTACTGCAAGAAACTAAAGAAAGAAAAATGAAAGTACCAACAAAACAAAGGATAGAAAAGAAGGATAAGGAAAGGTCCCCTTACTGCAAGAAACTAAAGAAAGATAATGAAAGTACCAACAAAACAAAGGATAGAAAAGAAGGATAAGGAAAGATCCCCTTACTGCAAGAAACTAAAGAAAGATAATGAAAGTATCAACAAAACAAAGGATAGAAAAGAAGGATAAGGAAAGGTCCCCTTACTGGTTTCTCCTAGCTTCCTATATTCTTCCTCTACTTACGTGCTCCTACCTTGGTTGGAGAGATTTCTTCCTAAGGTGGAGAAAGTATAGAAAGGTTTTTTGTAGAGAAGATAGTTTGAGAGAATGTAGGAGTATTCTTTGGGTTGTGTCTTCATTTGAAACCCCTAAGCCCTATTTATAACCTTCCTAAGGCGGTTCTACAGTAATTTCGGGCAGCTACAGTAATTTCGGGCAACTACAGTAATTTCAAAAATTCATAATTTTTTAATTATTTTTAAATTTCTTGAATGTTACAAAAAAACCTCTCTTAAACTATATTTAAATTTTTGGGATGTTACAGTTAGTACCTTTTAATAGAGATATGAATCTAATTGGAACAAAATGGGTGTTTAAGAATAAGCTAAATGAAAATGGAATAGTGGTTAGGAATAAGGCAAGATTAGTAGCTAAGGGATATAATCAACAAGAAGGAATAGACTTTGATGAAACATATGCCCCAGTTGCTAGATTAGAAGCTGTAAGAGTCTTACTTGCTTTTGCCTGCATTCATGATTTTAAGCTGTTTCAGATGGATGTTAAAAGTGCGTTCTTAAAAATGGCTACATCAACGAGGAAGTCTTTGTTTCACAACTTCCTGGTTTTACTTGACTTCATTACCCTGAGCATGTATACAAGCTAAAGAAGGCCCTCTACGGTCTGAAGCAAGCCCCCAGACAATGGTATGAAAGGTTAAGTAAGTTTCTTTTGTCAAAAGGGTTCAGCAGAGGTAATGTTGACAAAACTCTTTTCATTAGGAGAAAGTCTAACAGTATTTTATTGGTCCAAGTGTATGTTGATGATATCATTTTTGGATCAACTAATCAATCTCTGTGTGAAGAATTTGTGGAAAGTGTAACACCTTCCTCTTATTTACTTATTTTACTTATATTTTGTAATTTAAAGTGGTTAATGATATAGTAGATAAAAGAGAGATTTAGAAAACAACACTTTTATTACATAGGTTTTAAAGTTCATTACAACCAGATTACATAACTTTGTCCTATTACTATTTTACATAACTACCTTTCTACTACCTTAGAACATTTACTCAACACTTTTACATGCAAAACATAGCAAGCATCTTCACAACAAAATAGTAGTAACAACCATTGCGAAACAGTGACAACTTCTCAATCCTGCAAATCTGTAAAAATAGAATTGCAAGGGTGAGCTTTCCTTAATCCTCAAATAATTTTAATTATAGTAAAACTTTTGAAAATAAGGAAAAATATTCATTAAACCAATATTCTTTAATATTCTTCAATTTCTTTAAAAATAGTAATTTATTGATATAAAACCTGTGTCCAAACCATTAATTCAATTCACAAGGTAAAACCACCAATCGACCATAAAACGAATCAGTAATTTATCACGATAATCATGTATTCAATCAAAACACATAATCACTATTGCATGCTCTTATTCCTATATGATGCATGTATCCTCACGATGTACTTTCCCTATTTACTCAACATGCAATGTGGCGCCATCCACCGAAAATAGCTCAGGGCATCGGGTCCTCACATCCTCCGGACCCACCGGTGGTAGACACTCCGTAATTGTCGAGTTCCTCGGTGTCCTAAGCGGGACTCCCCGCAACATGTGATCATCATGAGCGTGGCAATTTCCCCACCAAGAGAACCCCTCTAGTCCACGGTATTCCACTCACACAGACGGGAATCCGTGAATCTTACGGACTTGGTCTACTACTATCCGGTCATCATGCAACATGCTCTAGGACCTTGAATTGTATAATGACCTTTATCACATTTTAAATCTTGACCTCTTTACTAGGTCATATTCATTTCAAAACCTTCTAAGCATTGCCTATTCACCAAGCAATCTTAGAATATTGCCTCTCCACTAGGCATTTCAAATCGGTCATTAAGCAATTCAAGTCCATCACCAATTTCATGCAACCATGCATGTCACCACTTATTCATATCCAACTCAAAACGGACATATTTCGATATGAAATCAACACCAAGAAACACCAATAAACACCAATAAATCAAGAAATCAAGAAACAAGAAACACCAAGAATTATCAAGGAAACATCAAGAACCAATAAACAGTAACACACTTTTCCTCGTAACAAGAATAATTCTGTTCTGATGTGGAAGATCGGATAAAACCGCAACCACAGAGCATACTAAGAATTATCTTCGCACCTTAGTATCAGAAAAACTAAAGAAATATAATGAAAGTAACAACAAAACAAAGAATAGAAGAGTAGGATAAGGACAAGCTCCCTTACTGGTTTCTCTCACTTCCTATACTCTTCCTCTACAAACTTCCTATACTCTTCCTCTACTTACTTGCTCCTCTTTTAGAGATATTTCTTCCTAAGAGAGAACTTGAGAGAATATAGAAATGTTCTTTGGTTTGTTTTCTCATCTGAAATCCCTAGGCCCTATTTATAGAATTCCCAAAGTACTATTTGCTACAGAATATTCTACAGAATATAGAATATTCCACAGAATATTCCACAGAATATTCCACAGAATATTCTACTACAGTAATTTTACTATTTACCTTAGTGATGTTACTATTTACCTCAGTGATTTTATTATTTACTACAGTAATTTTACTTTTTACCACAGTAATTTTATCACAGTAAATTTACTATTTACCATAGTAATTTTACTATTTACCACAGTAATTTTATTATTTACCACAGTAATTTACTATTTGTACAGTAATTTTACTATTTGCACAGTAATTTACTATTTGCACAGTATTTAACTATTTGCACAGTAATTTACTATTTACTACAGTAATTTCAAAAATTCATAATTTTTAATTATTTTTATATTTCTCTCTGTCATAAAAACCTCTCTTAAACTATATTTAAATTTTTGGGATGTTACAGAAAGCATGCAGGGAGAGTTTGACATGTCTATGATGGGAGAACTCAAATTCTTCCTAGGACTGCAAGTCAAGCAACTGAAAGAAGGAACATTTATACATCAAGCAAAGTACACCAAAGAGTTGTTGAAGAAATTCGACATGGAAAGTTGTAAGATCTCTAATATACCTATGTCAACTAATCTCTTTTTAGATAATGATGCTACAGGACTAGAAGTGGACCAAACAAAATACAGAGGGATCATTGGATCACTCTTGTATCTCACAGCTAGCAGACCGGATATAATGTTCAGTGTTTGTGTTTGTGCGCGATATCAATCTGCACCAAAACAATCACACATGACTGCTGTAAAGAAAATTCTAAAGCATCTTAAAGGAACAACGAACTGCGGTTTGTGGTATCCCAAAGGTATGTCCCCTACTCTAGTCGGTTTTAGTGATTCAGATTTTACAGGATGCAAAACAGATAGAAAGAGCACGAGTGGTGTTTGTCACTTGTTTGGAGAAAGCTTAGTCTCATGGTACAGCAAGAAACAAGCATGTGTTGCTCTATCAACAGCAGAAGCAGAGTACGTTGCTGTGGGTAGCTGTTGTGCTCAAACCATTTGGTTGAAGCAACAACTTGAGAATTTTGGACTAAAGCTTGATCACATCCCTATCAAGTGTGACAATACAAGTGCAATCAGTATGACGAAGAACCCGGTTTTGCACTCAAGAACAAAGTATATTGAGGTGCGCCATCATTTCATAAGGGATTATGTTGAGAAAGGTGACTGTGAAGTGGAATTCATTGAAACGAAGAACCAACCCGCGGATATCTTCACAAAGCCCCTACCTAAGGAGAGATTCTTCAAACTTAGAACCAACCTTGGCATACTAAGTGAGGAACACCTCTTATGAATTCTCTAAGTATGGTAAGTTGGATCATTCATGGTGCTCCAACAAGGTATGAGTTCATTACATTACATAGTCATGACCATTTATGTTTCAAAACATGTAAAATCAAGTGTTTTCAATGTTTCTGATATAGATAATCGATTACCATTGCATTTCAATCGATTACGTAGCTTGATTTCAAAGTTTTTGGTGAATTACTCTCTGGAGTAATCGATTACCCCCCCTGGTAATCGATTACCACGATTTCAAAATGTGTTTTTCCAGTTTGTGAGCCACTGGAGTAATCGATTACCTTGGCTGGTTAATCGATTACCTTGGCCTTTGTTTTCAAAGTTTTTGGTTACTCACTAGAGTAATCGATTACCACGTAAGGGTAATCGATTACCTTCGCTGCTGAAAGGGTTTTTCAAGTGTTTTTCATGGTTCTGGGCCTAATCGATTACAATTTCTTAGAGTCCAATACTTTGTTCATTGAATCTAACCTCAATTGTGGAAGTTTTATAAGTGATTTTCAGGTTTTGGGTTTCATTCTACACATCTCACAAACCCTAAAAATCTCTTTCTCTCTCTAACCCTAAAACCCCCTTTCATCTTCTTCATCTTCTCCACCACCACCAACAATGGAAGAGCAAGGACGAGGCAAGTGGATCAAGCATGTAGGTCACAAGCCTAAGCCAAGAGTTTCGCCCCGATAAAAGAAGGGTGAATCCTCCTCCAAGAGGAAAGAACCCACATCTCCCGGAGAAACCGTGGCACGCCCAATCAATCCGTGGTTCACCTCTAATGCACAAGAATCACGTTTCTATGGAGATTTCGCAAACAAGGAACTCGTTCCGGCGAAGATTTTGGACCTCCGATGGCTAGATGCACAAGGGTTTACATTTCACTCTTTGCTCCGATATCAGAACCTTGAGAAATTTGTTGGTCTGAAGGGTCACATATACCCCGATCTAGTGAGAGTTTTCTACTCCAATCTCTGACCACACCAAGCCACCAGAATGGTAATCTCCGAGGTAAAGGGCAAACCTATGATTTTGACTCATGATATATTTTTCCTTTTTGCTGGATTTAAGAATGAAGGTATACGTCCTACGATTGAGCACTTGCAAGAACAAGGAATCGAGCTTCACAAAGATTCGTTCTTTATGAGCCTACTCAAGAATCCCGAGGCATGGGAAGCGGAAAAGGCTGCAAGAAAGGAGCGTCGGAAGAAGATAACCTACAACACTGGCGGGCTGAACGCCGACGATCGTCTTCTTCACTATACAATCTGTTAGATCCTAGCTGCAAGAGGAGCCAATCACGCTCAGATCAATGAGGAAGACATGGTGATGATGGCTGCGTTGAAAAATGGCATTCAAATCGACTGGGCACATGTTGTGATGGACAACATGCTCAAGACGAGAAGGCTATTTGACAACAAATGCCCCTATTCTCTGTTTATTTCACGTTTGCTTGAGCATTTTCAGGTTGATACTACAAATGAAAGCAGAGACTTGGTGAAGGACATTCACATCATTGGAGACAAAGCGTTAAAGATGATGCGATTGTCAAAAACTGATGCTGGATGGGTGCCAAGGGAAGAAGCCCCACAACAACAACAACAAACAGAAGCTGCAACCGATCCACCTTCTGATGATGATGATTCGGCGGCTGGGGAGTACATCCCTAAATCCCGTTTTGAATCAATTGTCATTGATAGGATGAATGAGCTGGAAGCTACCACTGCCAAAAGATTGGATGATATGGAGGCTGCAAGCAATGCTCGCTTCTTGGATCTCAAGGATTTCTGGAGAGTCTCTTCATACTCGCTTAGATGCACTCTAGTATTCCCTTCTTATCACTCTTCTCTCTCTTTTGCTTCTTGATATACCAAATAGGGGGAGAATGAATGGATGTATAGGTTATCCTAGATAGGGGGAGTAGAGTAGAGTAGCTTATATTGAGTAGTTGAGTAATATTGAGTAGTGTTTGGTAGCATTTGGTTCTGCGCTTTATGGTTGAACTGTTATTTCTGTTATTTTGGGTTGCTCTGAACAATTTATGTTTTTGGATATTTGAACTTGAACAAGTCGATATGGTTGTAATAGTTTCGCTTTATGGTTTATATTCCGATTTTGTTTTTAATTCTTCTGGTCTTGATCTATGATTGTGAATTGAATCATGTCTTATATTGTTGAATGGATGATTTTACTTGATGAGTGATAGTATAATGCTCTGTTTAAGATAGATTGTCTTGTGAATCCGCAATGTATATCTTTGCATATTTGGATATCTCTAACGGTTGCGGGATTCTTAGAAGATCAACACACATCCTAAACCTCTAGGAAAACCTTGGTTGAGATTTTGTACATCAAAACCAAAAAGGGGGAGATTGTTGGACTTAAAGCTTGAAGATGCTTTGGAGTCTCTCTTGTTGTTTTGCTTTTGGTTTTCTTAGATGAATTGTAATTAGGAGTTTCCTATGTATTGATTGTTTAGTTTAGGCATGTATGTGGTTGTTCTTTGTGTGAATACCCTGGAGAGCTTGGGAATCTAGTGTGATTTCTCATGTATCAAATGTTTGATTTCCCACTCAAACTTGTTTTGAAAATGTCTTTGGTAACCAACTGAGGTAATAGATTACCAACAGTAGGTAGTTAACTACCAACAGCAGGTAATCAACTACCAACAGTAGGTAACAAAGTGTGGAAATTCATTTGTTACTGGAGTAATCGATTACCCCCTCGGGTTAATCGATTACCATGGCTAAAAATCACCCTGGAAACCTTTGTTCACTGGTTTAATCGATTACCAACCCCTGGCAGTCGATTACCCCTATCAGAAAAACATTAAGTTGCTCAAATTGAGTTTTTAATTGAATATATAAATACTCTTTTCTCAAAAATTAACATAAGATCTTGGAACATAAGTTTTAGAACAGTTCATACACTTTCAAATTCTCTCTAAACTGAGTTTATCATTTTTTTCCAAGAAACCCATAAAGAACTTCAAGAGTTCATCAAGATTTCAAAAAGAAAGGGCAAATCTTGATCTTTTCTCTGACTGGGTGGTATTCATTGTGTTTTCTTTTGTGATCAGATCTACACTCCAGGTGTTTTTTAAACTGATCTTTTGTTTACCTTTTGATTTCTGGGTTGTTACTCTAGGAGAGAGGTCTCTCTGGATAGAGTAAAGGACTTTGAGAAGTGTGTTCTCAAAGGTTTGATCTTGGGTGTTCCAAGGTCAGGGAAGAACTGTTCTTTGTGTTAAAGGACAGGTTTTTGGGTGTTTTGATTTCGTTTTTGTGTTGCTTGTTGCAGAGTGAATGTAAAAGAACACAAAAGGGATCATTTGATAGTGGAAAACCGATCACAACAGTTGTTGGGTTGGGACTGGATATAGGCAGTGGGCCGAACCAGTATAAATCAGTGTGCACTCTTCTTCTTCCTTCTTCTCTTTACCATTTACCATTAATTGCTGTTATAACTGTTTAATTTCTGCAATTGGCTTGGTAATAGACTTGGTAATTAACTTGGTAATTGACTCGGTAATCAACTAAAACTGGAACAGTTAGATACTGATATTGATTACGTTGTATATTGATTACTAACGTGTTTCTGATTTTTCCTTTTGGTATTTCCGCTGTGTATCTTTGATATTTCTCGCTTATCTGTCTCAATTATCGATAGGTAATCAAGAATAGTTTTGTTTGAATTAAAAGGAAATAGAAACTCGCGAAAATTGGGCTATAGTGGAACTAGAATCTATTCACCCCCCCCCCCCTCTAGATTCACACATAGGGACCAACAGAATAGATGGAGTATAATGCATGATGCAGAACAGAACAAATGCAGTATAGCGTATGATGCAGAACAGAACAGATGGAGCATATTGTATGATGCAGAACATATGTAGTATATCGTATGAACAGAACAGATGTAGTATATCGTACGAAGCATAACAGAATAAATGGAGTATAATGTATGATGCAAAACATATGTAGTATATCATATGAACAATATAAATGTAGTATAACATATGATGCAGAACAGAACAGATGGAGTATAACGTATTATATACAGAACAGAACAGATGTAGTATAATGTATGATTTAGAACAGAACAAATGGTGTATATTGTATGATGCAGAATATATGCAGTATATCTTATGAACAGTATAGATGTAGTATAACATATGATGCAGAATAGAACAAGTGTCGTATAACGTATAATGTAAAACAGATTTTGTATAACGTAAGATGCAGAACATAACAGATGCAATATAACATAAGATGCATAACATAATAAATGCAATATAACGTATGATGTATAACAGATGGTGTGTAACGTATAATGCAGAACAAATGCAGTATAACGTATGAACAGAATAGATGCAGTATAACATATGATGTAGAGCAGAATAGATGCAGTAACATATGATGTAGAATAGAACAGATGGAGTATAATATATGATACAAAATAGAACAAATGCAATATAACGTATGATGCAGAACAGAACAGATGAAGTATAATGTATGATGCAGAACATATGCAGTATATCATATGAATAGAACAGATGTATTATAACGTATGATGCAAAATAGAACATATGCAGTACAATGTATGATGTAGAATAGAACAAATGCAGTATTACTTATGATGTAGATCAGAAAAAATGGAGTACAATGTATGATGCAAAACAGAAATGATGCAGTATAACGTATGATGCAGAACAAAACAAATGAAGTATAATGTATGATGCAGAACATATGCAGTATATCGTATGAACAGAAGTATTATAACGTATGATGCAGAACAGAACAAGTGCAGTATAACGTATAATGTAAAACATATGGAATGTATAATATAGAACAAAACAGATGCAGTATAACATATGATGCAGAATAGAACAAATTGAGTATTTTGTGTGATACAGAACATATGTAGTATATCGTTCGAACAAAACAGATTTAGTATAACGCATGATGCAGAATATAACAGATTGAGTATAACATATGATGCAGAACATATGTAGTATATCATATGAACAGAACAGATGTAGTGTGACATATGATGCAAGATAGAACAATTGCAGTATAACGTATGATGTAAAATAGATGCAGTATAATGTATGATGCATAACAGATGTAGTGTGACATAAGATGCAGGATAGAACAATTGCAGTATAACGTATGATGTAAAATAGATGCAGTATAATGTATGATGCAGAACATATGCAGTATATCGTATGAACATAACATATGCAGTATATCGTATGAACAGAACATATGAACAGAATAAAACAGATGTAGTGTAACATATGATGAAGCATAACGTATGAGCAGATGTAGTGTAACGTATGAACAGAACAGATGCAGTATAACGTATGATGTAGAACAAATGCAGTATAATGTTTGATGTAGAATAGATCAGATGCAGTATAACGTATGTTGCAAGAAGAGATGCAGTATAACGGATGATGTAGAAGATATGTTGTATAATGTATGATGCAGAACAGAAGAGATGCAGTATATTGTATGAACAGAAC
The DNA here is from genome assembly GCA_026586105.1 of Hylodesmum podocarpum. Taxonomy (NCBI): domain Eukaryota; kingdom Viridiplantae; phylum Streptophyta; class Magnoliopsida; order Fabales; family Fabaceae; genus Hylodesmum; species Hylodesmum podocarpum. Next base: position 194,436 of record JALJEV010000580.1, read on the forward strand.
AAATGTATCAACATATGATGCAGAATAGAACAGATGCAGTACAACTTATGATGCAGAATAGAATAGATGCAAATAACTTATGATACAGAACAGAACAGATGGAGTATAATGTATGATGTAGAACATAACAGATGCAGTATAGCGTATGATGCAGAATAGAACAGATGGAGTATATTGTATGGTGCAAATCATATGCAGTATATTTTAGAACAAAGGTAGTATAACGTATGATGCAGAATAGAATAGATGGAGTATAATGTATGATGCAGAACATATGTAGTATATCTTATGAACAGAACATATGTAGTATGATGCATAACAAAATAAGTGCAGTATAACATATAATGTAAAACAGATGTAGTATAAAATATGATGCAGAACAAAATAGATTTAGTATAACGTATGATGCAGAACAGATGCAGTATAACGTATGATGTAAAATAAATGCAGTATAACGTATAAACAGAACAGATGCAGTATAACGTATGATGCAAAACAGATGTAGTATAACGTATGATGCATAACAGAATAGATGCATAACGTATGATGCAAAATAGATGCAATATAATATATGATGCAGAACAAAACATATGTAGTATAACGTATAATGCAAAACAGATGCAGTATAGCGTATGAACAAAACAGATGGAGTATTTCGTATGATGCTGAACAAAATAGATGTGATATAACGTATGATGCAGAACAGAACAAATGTTGTATAATGTATGTTGCAGAATAGAACAAGAACAGATGAAGAATAACGTTTGAACAGAACAGATGTAATATAACATATGTTGCAGAATAGAACAAGTGCAGTATAAAGTATGATAGAAAACAACAAGTATAAAAGATAACCTATAATGTAAAGTAGTTGTAGTATAACGTATGATGCAAAACAGAACTGATGCAGTTTAACATATGATGCAGTACAAATGCAGTGTAACGTATGATGTAGAACAAACACAATATAACGTGTGAATAGAATAGATGCAGTATAACATATGATGCAGAATAGAATAGATGGAGTATAACGTATGTTGCAGAACAGAATAGATGGAGTATAATGTATGTTGCAAAACTTATGCAGTATATCGTATGAACAGAACAAATGTAGTATAATGTATGATGTAGAACAGAACAAGTGCAGTATAACATATGATGCAAGAAGAGATGCAATATAACGTATGATGCAGAACAGAATAGATGCAGTATAACGTATGATGCAGAACATATGTAGTATAATGTATAATGTAGAACAGAAAAGATGCAATATAACGTTTGATGCAGAACAAATGAAGTAAAACATGTGATGCACAACCAAACAGATGCACTATAACTTATGATGCAGAACAGAACAGATGTAGTATAACATATGATGCAGAACAGATGCAGTATAGCGTAAGAACAAAACAGATGTAGTATAATGTATGATGCAGAACAAAATAGATGCAATATAACGTATGATGCAGAACAGAACATATGGAGTATAATGTATCATGCAGAACACAAAAGATGCAGTTTAATGTATGATGCAGAACAGATGAAGAATAACGTTTAAACAGAACAGGTGTAGTATAACGTATGATGCAAAACAGAACAAGTGCAGTATAAAGTATGATGCAAAACAGACACAGTAGAACAAAATGAGTGTAGTATAACATATGATTCACAATATAACAACTGTAATGTAACGTATGATGCAAAATAGATGCAGCATAATGTTTGAACAGAATAGAGGCAGTATAATGTATGATGTATAATAGATGCAGTATAACGTATGATGGAGAATAATACAGATGCAGTATAACATATGATGCAGAACATATTGAGTATAATGTATGATGCAGAACAGAATAGATGTAGTATAACGTATGATGCAGAACAAAACAAATTCAGTATAAAGTATGTTGCAGAACAAATGCAATATAACGTATGATGCATAACAAAACAGATGCAGTATAACGTATGATACAAAACAGAATAGATGGAGTATAATGTATGATGCAGAACATATGCAGTATATCGTATGAACAAAATAAATGTAATATAACTTATGATGCAGAACAGAATTAGTGCAGTATAACATATGATACAAAACATATGTAGTATAATGTATGATGCAGAATAGAAAATATGCCATATAACGTATGATGCAGTAGAAATGAAGTAAAACATATTATGCACTACCAAACAGATGCACTATAACTTATGATGCAGAACAGAACGGATGTAGTATGATGTATGATGCAGAACAGATGCAGTATAACGTATGAAGAAAACAAATGTAGTATAATGTTAGATGCAGAACAAAACAGATGCAATATAATGTATGATGTAGAACATAACAGATGAAGTATAATGAATCATGCAGAACACAACATATGCAATATAATGTATGATGCATAACAGATGAAGAATAACGTTTGAACAAAACAAATGTAGTATAACGTATAATACCAAACCTAACAAGTGCAGTATAAAGTATGATGCAAAACAGACACAATATAACGTAACATATAGAACAAAAGAAGTAGATTGAAAGCATGTTCTTGATTTTGACCCCAAAGAAAAGAGGAATCATTTTTAACAAGTTCATTAAGAGGTAAAGCTATTGGGCTAAAATCCTTAACAAATCTCCTATAAAAACTTGCTAAACCATGAAAACTCCTTAGTTCCCTTGCATTGGTGGGTCTCGGCCACTCTTGTATGGCCTTGATCTTGCTTTCATCTACTTGCACTCCTTGCTCACTCACCACAAAATTGAGAAAGATGACTTGATTAGTGGCAAAGGTGCACTTCTCCTTGTTGGCATACAAGTGTTGCTCCCTAAGTACTTTCAAAAAAAGTCTCAAGTGTGTTAAATGTTCTAAGAAAGGTTTGCTATGATTCAAGATATCATCAAAGTAAACCACCACAAATTTTCCTAGAAACTCCCGTCACGCATGGTTCATTAACCTTATGAAAATGCTAGGTGCATTGAATGGTCCAAATGGCATCACAAGCCATTCATATAATCCAAACTTGGTCTTAAAAGCGGTTTTCCATTCATCACATTCTTTCATCCTAATTCGATGATACCCAGATCAACCTTGGAAAATACTTTGGAACCATGTAACTCATCCAACAAGTCATCTAGCCTAGGGATAGAATTGAGCACCAAATATACCTTATAGTGATGTTGTTGATGGCTCTACAATCTGTGCACATCCTCCAAGTTCCCTCCTTCTTTGGCACCAAAATCACAAGTGAAGCACAGGGAGAAAGGCTCTCCTTCACCCAACCTTTGCTCATTAGGTCCTCCACTTGCCTTTGCATTTCATGTGTCTCTTGTGGAGAGCTCCTATAAGTGGGCCTATTTGATAAAGGTGCTCGCAGAATGAGGTCTATTTGGTGCTCAATGCCTCTTAGTGGGGATAAGCCTTGGGGAATCTCTTTTGGAAAGACATCATCAAACTCCATCAACAATGCATCACGCTCTTCTTGTTTACCTACATGGTTAGTGCTCAAGACAAGAGGATTAGGAAAACAAAGAAACATACTCTTCCTAGCTAGGAATTCTCTCTTTAACTCACCCTTCTCTATAAGCAAACTCTCACTAAGTTTTCCTTTGGTTTTAGTCTTGGTTTTCCTAGCCTTAACGGTGGTTCTACTCTTGTTTTTCAACCTAGAATCACTAGTGGCACACTTGGTAATTTTCTCACAACTCTCGGCCAAGGCTAGTGCTCTAGGTGTTTTGGCTTCTTTCTTTTTCTTCTTAAGGGAGCTCTCAGCCAAAGGTAGTTTGGCATCTAAACTCTCTTCCTTTTCTAACTTTTCTCACTTTCCCTTTTCAATTTCATTTTTATTTGATCTTCACAAACTTCCCTAGGTGTTAATGGTTTTAAGGTGACCTTCTTGCCTATATGAGAGAAAATATAGGTGTTAGAAACACCATCATGAATAACATGTTTATCATATTGCCAAGTAAAAGATGAGTGTCTTCCGTGGGCAAAACATCACACAACACATCATCTCTATATTTGCCTATGGAAAAAGTAATAAGAACTTGCTTATTAACAACCATTTCACCTTTATCACTTAACCATTGCAACTTATAAGGTTTAGGATGTGAAGATAATCTAAGTCCTAATTTATCTACCAATCTAGTACTAACTACATTTGTACAACTACCACTATTTATAATAAGAGAGCATACCTTCCCTTTCACTAAGCATCTAGAGTGGAAGATGTTCTCCCTTTATGAATCATCTAACTCTTTGAGAGCACTTCCAAGCATCTTCCTCACTGTGAGGAGATCTCCATCCTCAGGTTGCTCATCATCACCACTAGTGCTTTCCCTTGATGCTTTACTTTCACTTGAAGAGGATTGAGAATCCTCACTAGTAATGGCTCCATCCACTCTCACAATCATTGCTTTCTTGTTAGGACATTGAGGAGCAATATGACCATGACCCAAACACTTGAAACATTTAATGGTAGGTTTAGAAGTAGAGACCTTTACCTCCTTACCCTTAGATGTGTCTCAGTCACCTTTGAAGTTTGATGAAGAAGTATGCTCCTTCTTTCCCTTGTCCTTCCAAGATGATTTGTAGGATGTGCAACTCCTTCTATAAGTGACCTTTCTCTTCATTTGATTCTCAATCTTTTCGGCCTTGTGAAGTGCATCACCAATGGTTACACAGTGTTGAAGCTCAAGCACATCTTGAATGCCATGATTCAACACATGGATGAATCTTGCAAGTGTTGTCTCCCTTTGTTCTTGATAGTTCATCCTAAACATGGTTAATTCAAGGTCCTTGTAGTATTCTTGGATTCTCTTTGACCCTTGTGTTGTTAGTCTTTGCAATTTAACATGTAAATCTCTAATGTAAGAGTGAGGAACAAACCTTTCCCTCATGACATCTTTGAGTTGAGTCCATGAGGTGACTTGAGGTCTCCTTCTTGCAAATGCATCTACTAACATTTGGTTCCACCACACCAAGGCATAACCCTCAAATTGAAGAATGGCAAGATTCGACTTCTCTTCTTCTCTCAAGTGTGTATAGCATAAGTAAACTTGATCCACTTTCATTACCCAATCAAGGTAGCTTTCGGCTCCTCCCTCTCCAAGGAATGGTGGAAGCTTAATCTTGGTGTTCATGGCACCTTGCCTTGCTCCTCCACCTTGGGGAAATGCACCAAAGCCATGGTCATGGGTGAGCGGTGTTCTCCTTCCTTTAATCCTTCTCTCATCTTCATACTCATGGAAGGCATAATCTTCATCAAAGTTACTTCCTCCCTCACTTCCTCTTGGAGACCTATACTCCCTCCTACTACTACTTCTCCTTCTCTCCCCACTTCTTCTACTAGTTGTCTTTCTTTCTCTTCTCTCATTTTCTTCTCTTAGTGTTCTTTCAAATTCCCTCTTTCTATCCTCTTCCTCCCTCATTCTCCTATGATTTTCCTCCCTCACCTCATTCACACTCTCTTGAAGCTCATTCTTGAGGTTGTGTTGCAACTTCTCTATCATGGCATCCATTACCTTTTGGGTTCTAGGAGACTATTCATTTCCAAAACTTGGGGAGCTATCCATTGCTGCAAGGAAGATGTTAGAAGCAAAAAAAATAATATAAGAGAAAATGTCCTTTCCACTCACTAACTGTTTAACTCAACACTCTTGTTTGCACACTTAAGAGGCTCTTTTTATAATATACTCTCTAACCTTTTTCCTCTCACTCTCACTTAGAGTTTCTTGAGAAACCTCTATCAATTATCAAGTTCAATTTTTTCCAAGTGAAAGGGGAAAAATTCAGCCAAAAAAGCTTAAGGAGATCAAAGAAGACAAAAATCTAGACAAAACTAGCAGGAAACAAAGAAGACAAGCAATAAAAGGACACTCAATGAACAAAAATTTGTTACTCAAAGGGGAATTAACAATGAGACAAAGGCTAATATATTTACTTTAACTAAAATGAATTAAAACCACTATTTAAAAACTGGAAAAAATTTTGAAAACAAGAACTCAATTTAACACAAACAAGTACCAAATGCTGGAATTTTCAGAAAAACCGTCACCACAATATTCCCAACTTTTGAGCACTCAAAAGCATATGAAATGGTGTTGGAAAATTATGAAACCTTCCAGATGAGCTTTTATATATGTATAAACTATCAAATCAAGTGCCCAGTAGCCATCAAAACCTAGATTAAATCGTTGAACAAGAAGCAAACAGAAAATTGTCACGGAATATTGGAAACCATCACGAAACTTGGAAATGGCTTGCAAACTTGTTCCATTTTGTCACGAAAATTTGGGAAATGATTTTGATGATTTTAAGGCATGAATTAAGCTCAAATTTAGGTGCAGGGCTGCCACAAATAGGGGTCCAAAACAGGGCAAAAATAGGGCATATATGTCTAGGCACATGCAAAACACACCACAAGTTCAATTATCATGCTATTAGCAAAATTGATACAATTTATGATGATGATGCTTGAGCCTAATGAGCAATAAAGTCAAATTGAACTTGGACACTAAATTTGTGGGTGTTTAATGATGTAAGTCTTCCATGGAAGTCTCACTAGTTTGCCCAATCTTCACCTCAACAAGCTTGAACATATAATGCAGAAAAGAACAAATGTTGTAAAACATATGATGCAAAACAGATGCAGTATAACATATGATGCAGAACAGAATAGATGCAGTATAATGTATGAACATAACAAATGCAGTATAATATATGGTATAGAGCAAAACAGATACAGTATAACGCATGATACAGAACAGATGCAAAAAAGAATAGATGAAATATAATGTATGGTGAAGAAAAAATAGATGCAGTATAATGTATGTTGCAGAAAAGAACAGATGCATTATAATGCATGATGCAGAACATATGCAATATAACATATGAACAAAATAAATGCAGTATAACGTATGATGCAGAACAGAACAGATGTAGTATAACGTCTGATGCAAAACAGAATAGATGACGCATTATAACATATGATGCAGAACAGATGATGTATAACGTATAAACAGAACAGGTTCAGTATAACGTATGATTCAGAACAAAATAGATGCAGTATAACATGATCCAGAACAAAACAAATGTATTATAACGTATGATGCGGAATAGATGAATTATAACGTATGAATAGAACAAATGCAATATAACGTATGATACAGAACAGAACAGATGCAGTAAAACGTATGTTCAAGAATAAAAATAGTATAACGTATGATGCAGAACAGAACAGTATAACGTATGATGCAGAACAGAACAGATGTAGTATAACGTATGATGTAGAACAGAACAGATGTAGTATAACGTATTATGCAGAACATAACAGATGTAGTATAACAAATGCAACAGAACAGATGCAGTATAATGTATGATACAGAATAGAACAGTTGCAGTATAACGTATGGTGCACAACAGATGCAGTATAACGTATGCACATAACAGATATAGTAGAAAGTATGATGCAGAACAGAACAGATACAATATAATGTATGATGCAGAAAAGAAGAGTTGCAGTATAACGTATGGTGAAAAACAGATGCAGTATATAACGTATGAACAGAACAGAACAGATGGAATATAGCGTATGATGCAGAACAAAACAGATGTCGTGTAATGTATGATGCAGAACAAAACAACTGCAATATAACATATGATGCAAAACATATGTGGTATAACGTATGAACAGAGCAGATGTAGTATAACATTTGATGCGGAACAGAAAAAATGCAGTATAACATATGTTGCAAAACAAATGCAAGATAACGTATGAACAGAACAAATTCAGTGTAACGTATGATGCAAAACAGAACAGATGCAATAATGTATGATGTAAA